>WAAG01063987.1:0-22420 GCA_013390105.1 Tichodroma muraria | reverse complement strand
GGAGCGTGGCGGCGGCAGGGCCGGCCCCGCCCCGCCCCGCCCGGGGAGCAGCGGCCGCGCCGGACCCGGCGGGGAAGGGAATTGCTCGACCCCCGGACGGCTCCCACGGCACAGCGCCGGGGCCGTGAGTAGTAAGGGGACCCTCCGGGCTTTCCCCCCCTCCTCCTGCGGGGCGGGGGCCGCCGTGGGTCCCTCTCTGCACCGACACACACAGGTGTACGACGGGCGTGCACAGGGCCAGGAGCTCCAGCAGGTGCACGCCGTCCCGTCCTGTCCCGTCCCGTCCCGTCCCGTCCCGTCCCGTCCCGTCCCGTCCCCTCCGAGGCCGGCGGGAAGCGGTCCCGACGCTGCCAACAGCCACAGCTCGAACGGGCCCGGGCAGGCACTCGGATCACCGCTGTTGGCCGGGGTGGGAAGGACCTCAACGTAGAATCACGGAAGCACAGCATCAGTCAGGCTGGAAAGGACCTCTGAGATCATTGAGTCCAGCCTATGGTCTAACACCACCACGTCAACTAGACCATGGCACTAACTGCCACATCCAGTCTTTCCTTAAACACCTCCACGTATTCTTGTGTGATTCTGTGATTTTACAAGAAAATCATTCTTCATTTTTGCTCTATGGTTTGCCATGACAGTTTTGTGGCAGCGGTTTTGGAGAAACATTGTACGTGTTAACAAAAGAGTCACAAAGTTTAAAATTAGATTCCTTAACATGCCCCCAACCCGATAACTTTAGTTTATTTATTTTTATTAAGAAATCTGTCGATATATAACACTTATCCTGAGCATATCTGCTTGTTTGGGTCATCAGATATCTGAAATACATTTGACTTATACAGTTAACTTGTGCTCTGTCTCATTTCTGGTCACAGTAGAAATTCCCCACAGTCCCACAACTTCCCACCCTGACCCCCCAGTCCTTCCAAAACTGGGAATTGAAATACACAGTCTTTTGTATACGGACAGCTAAAGCTTAAAGCTTAAAGCTTTTATTTAACAGCTATAAAGAAAATTGGTAGCTGACCTTGAATCTATTCTCACTCAAGTAGCATCCTAGAGTAAGAGAAGAGTCTGCACCAGTGCTGAGAGAAGTCATACACATAGGAACACAAAAGAGTTCTATTTAAAAATACATATACAGCAATGCACATAAGAATAGACAACTGTGCCCAAGGCTTATACAGATTCACGCATGTGTGGGCTCTAGTCTGGATTCCCAGAGCCAACAGATAAAATAGTTACTTAAAGGTACACACCCCACCCCAAATATTACAAGGGTGGAAAACACTCTTAATGGACACTTCAACCATAGAGTCCACTTATCTTACATAGTAAAGACAGTAAGAAATAACAAATAAGATTAGATCACCCTGTTTCATAATGAGTAATTCTAGTGTTGAATGTTGTACTTCAGCTTTAACTGTTCATTTCCCTCCCTTTCTTGAGCATTTTTTTCAGTATTCAGTGATGTTAGTCTCCTTGCATTTATTTTTAATCAGCCCTTGAAGAACATGCTCTTCATGTCTGGATTCCACATCAAGTCTATTTTTATGTGCTTTTAACACACTCTCCAGAAGAATCTAAATCATGTCATTCGCACTGCACTCACCAGACTTAGCTGGATAGCTCCCTACTTTTGTGAAAAATCTGAAGTGAGACATGAGACATCTTGTGGTGAATTCTGCCTATCACAAATTTTATTTTCCCCATTTCTTTAGCACAGCCTAATACACATTACCATAAATATAAAAATCGTAATCCTGGAAACTGCATACAGACACCCTCATTGTTAGGATGTACGGCCTGACTGCACTGAGCACAAGACTCAGCTCTTCAGTTCTATTTGAGTTCATGCCCTATAGAAAAGCTGATGGCCTATTTCTTTCAAAAATTTGCATTGAGGAAAATCAATCTTTTCCCAGAAACCAGCTGATAAAATAGTCCTCCATTTTGCTATCACAAACTAACTTCTGCTTATACATGTACCAATGTACCACAGTTAGCTGATCAAGTACAAGCAGAGATAGCTTTTTATTATAATGAGCATGATGTTTATTGCCTGCACTGTTGAATATGCAAACATATATTAAATCAAACGTATAGAAGCATAAGAACACAACCCCCAGTGAGTAATGCAACCAGCTAAATATATTCTGCAACCACAGTGATATACATGACAGAAGAATGGCAGGGAAAAGCCCAGAACCCACAATTTTTGTTTCAGAAGGCTATTCATACATTAAATTGTCAGCTGAAACTCAGATAACTGACAGAAATCAACTTCCTTGGAAATAGTTCCACTGATCTCAGAGCAAGAGTTCCCCTGATGTTCCTCATGGGTTTATCTTGTTCTTTTCATTTGCTACCTAATTTTAAGTGAATTTTCAGCTCAGGAGACACAGTGTGGAGCAGGGTAGACAAAGAGAAACCTTAGACACACTATTTTGCAATATTTTGAGATCATGACTTTTATTACAAAGAGGTACTTCCAATTCCAAACCAAATTCACTAACCTTCCATGTGCTTGCTTCACCACTGCTTATTGTATTTTCTAGTAATGAAACATTGCTCTGGCAAATGTCGGTAAAGAAACAGAGCCAACCCAACAAAGCCTTCTCAATAGGAAGGAAAATAAGAATTGATATCAAATCATCCCACTATTTTTATCTTTCCTGTTTACCTCTTTCATGCTTTATCAGAGTGTCAGCCGCTTGAAGCCCCATGACTGTTTCACTGTTACATCTCCACTGCTACACTAATACACTAACCCAGCCCTTTCTAAGAGGAATATTGCATCTGTGTTGGTGGCACAGCAGTAGGGGAGAGACAGAATGAACTATAATCTCTACAGATATTTTTAAGAGACAACTAAAAGGACATTTTAATTGATAAAGTAAATTGTTTAATTATATGCTGTGATGTAAGTCCTAAAACCCAGGACATTTACTGCTAAAATTTATGCTTGTAGGACCATGATAATGCAAGATAAAAATAATTTCCTAGCAGCTGGAGCAGCATCAGCACAGAATCAGAAATGAGGGCTCACCCAGAACACTTGCAGTATGATTCAAACAACTTAGGCACCAAATTTAAGTTTTTCCTATGGTCTTAGTATGTAGTTCACAGAGACAGCTCCATTAGGTGACTAAGCTCTACTACATTAGGGCAGAATGAATCATCTTCTGAAAATGTCATTCATTACATCCTAAGAAATACCAGCCTCTCAGGATACCACTTGTAAGAGTAATGACACAAGCTTTGATGATTAGCTTAGACTAGCACCCTTCTTTTAAAGGGCTGCAGTGAGATGTCATCGATTCTAATCTTAACCTTCACTTACACTTAGATAAACTAGCTCCAAAATAGGAATTTTACTTTCCAAGACTCAAACAGGGAGAAAAATGGTTAAATTAGTAGCATCATAAGCATTACTGTTGTATTTGTATTGCAGTATTATGTAGAGCTGGACCATATTTTTCATAGAAGACTACATTTTGCCCCAGTAAGCTTGGGTACCTCATATAATGCAGTGCAAGTAATACAAGAGTGAGCAGATGGAAATGAAGCAAATGAGGAGGAGGACAAGGCAGCAATGATTGAGTTTGATATAATGAGCAGCAGTCACGGCACATTAGTTGCCTAGTCAGTATTTACATCAATAATGTAATTAATCTTTTAAAAACTGCTTTCTGTATTTGAATTAAGAAGTATAGTTCTTCACAGGTTATAACAGAAACTTGGGATACCAGAGGGACACCATGTACCTAAGGCCTGTACTTTCTCAAAATTAAAGCCTATATTAACTTATATACCACTATTCATAATAAAAAAATAGAGACACGGTTTTGTCAGTGTGAAATGAAATAAATCACTGGTACTTGAAAGCTCAAATAATGATTACTTAATCTTTCCTAAGATAAATTTAGGAGAAAGCCTACCACTCAGGAAGTCACTACCACAGCTACAAATTTATTTTCATTGATAGACACATTTTTGGTAACTGCAATGTTATACAAACTGACTGTAAACTTGGCAATCTTTGTCTCAATAAAAATCATGTGACTAGCCTCAGAATATGTAAATAAGCTACCTCATCTCATTCACTCAGAATTCTTATAATTTCTTGTAATGAAAGAAAGCTACTTCCCAAAGTAATTAATGATATCTTGGAAGATTGACATAGCAGATTACTGCCCATTTTTTGACATAGCACTAGCCTATTCATGGTGCAGTATTCAAGAGGGGGAAAAAGAAAAATCACAGACCTACCCTGTGTAGGACACTATGTATCTGTACAGCTGATTTTGTACATAATCTAAAATTAGTTCAGACATTTGAACAATGCCTGAAGGTTTTACAGACCAGTTCAAAAACTCTCTTTACATATTACTGAATTAATTTCACTCATTTGAATATGACAGTTTTCTGCACTGTAGTTTGCCTTCTCCTTTTTATGTTTTTATTATAAATAGTGAGACTAATTAAAATAATTTATTGGCTAAAGATTCTGTACTACCATTAAGGGGATACACTGAAAGTAAATGTTTGCCCACTCCTCAAGGTTCTGTTGTCAGTATAAAACTTTCATCAAGCTGAAAATCCAGAAGTGTGAAGGAAGGAAATGGTGAGCTCATCAAGACCTTTCTGGGGTACCTTATGCTCTCACCCCCAGCTTAGCTGCCTATGGAAAATGGACCCTGGAAGTCCCCAGTGTTTTTACAGATACTATAAAGACATTGCTCAAGGATCTATGAACAACAACTGAAGTTACCAGAGAGATAAACTTCTGTTTTAACTGAAGGAGACCTTGTTCATTTGCAGGAAAACTTGTGTGAAAAATCAGTCCTTGTCTACTCATAGGCTGGCTGGTTTAGTAGCCAGAGTTGCTGGTCTCTACCTGGATGAATTCACCCTCTCATTTTTAAGCTCCACACCTTAACAGAATTATGACTAATTCTTAGCTGTGCATACTTGCTATCATTATCTTTTGCTAATTCCATGACTGGACAACAAAATATTTTGCGATACTGAGGAGAAACATAAAACCATCAGAGAGTGTGTGAAAAAATTAGATTGTCGCTTTGGCACGGGACACTGCATGGAACTGTGAGGTCTTCCTTTCATATCTGATTGCTCAATTCAGTGGGAGTTACAGAGTAAAACTTACAGAGTTCCCTCCTTCCTTACACCAGCTTGGTCCCTAGCAGTTATATCCTGGACAGAGAAGGTATAAAAGACTTCACTTTCAAGCACAAATCTGGACATAAGATTAAATTAACCCACTTACAGACTTTCTTTCAAAGGGAAAAACAAACAGACTAATATAATAAAATAAAATATGCACCAAAATCACAGAATGCTTTGAGCTCTGGTTGCAGTTTAATGTATGCGGCGCATGCTGGCAGGAGTCCCACACTTCCTCGGTAACAGTTTCTGCTGGGTAAGCTCACACACTGTTGTGGCGTAGAACTACTTAAGTTCTTACAAATTATGCCAGACATTTCTCATTAGCATTACACCTGAAATCCCATTCCCGAGTTGGACATGATCCATTACTTCATAAAATTACAATGAAAAGCATAGAAAGAGCAAGCTCTGGATGCATAGGCAGCGGTTCAGTGGAGAAAAGGAAAAAAAACCAAGCCCACAGAATTTACCAAACAGAATTACAAACAGTATTCATTGCTACCAGGTAATTGTTGAAGAAAGTTAGAAATAGAGCAGATTATTTTTTTAGATTCCTTTGAAAAATTTAAATATTAAAAAAACTTAAAGTCCAGTTCATAATACTCATCAGGCCTACTCTTTGGTACCCTCGTGTATCCCTCCACATTCATGATCCATGGATATAAGAGAAATGTGTATCACACATTTCATTTGACACCAAGACATTCACAAGACATTCATGTCACATTCAGGTTTTCACACATGTGCCTCTGAAAAATGCACTTTCTTTTGTAGTTTGTTCATGAGGATGCAGCAAAGACAGAAAACTCAAGGAAGTGGAAAACTCAAGTGACAAAAGTCAGCTACAAAGACAAAGCATTTGTAAGTCCTGGGATTCTGCCATGAATGACACCATCACCAGGCCACCGAGGATACACCTCACAGGAATTTTCTACACTGGTTTGTTTCCTAAAGCCACACTTTCTATGCCCCCTGCAGGACAGATACCTCTGCACTTAGAGAAACTCCCACCTTCTGGATTATCTCCTCTACACTATCCTTTTTGGCTGCAAGACTAAGCTCATATCAGGACTAAAAGGACAACCATTTTTAAGGCATTAGGCATGCTCACATTGAAATTTGTGTATTTCTTCAAATGACTGGATTCCTACAAAACAATTGCTGCAGGAAGCATTCATTTCCATCAACCATTATTCAGATACTTTCTTCCTATCAAGGTATTTCTGCCCTTGGAGATATATGTGGGTATATATCTATATATTTATATGTATATATGTGCTCCAGTAAGGTGCTACATATAACCTGTTAGAGGATTGGTTCTTAAAAAAATAATCTAAGAGATTATGCCTTTGACTTAATCATAATTTCTCATCATAATTACCTTCCAGGCAAAAACTATACTGTCAAGCACTAGCAAAATACTCATGAAGGCAGCAAGGAAGTAACTAAAGCATCAAAAAGTCACTTCTAAGAGAAGGCAACAGCCCTTGCAGCTTTCAGAGATGAAGCCTGAACTGAAAGTTCGGTTTAGTTGGAAAACTAAAGAGCCATAATAATAAAATAATACTTTTCAAGATTCTTTGTAATAACTTGGCACCGTGAACTATTAATAACCAAGGTTTTCAAGCTCTGCTATATTAACTTACATAAGATTGCTGTCCTCATTTAAAAGTATTCTGTTTAACAAATTGTTAGGTTTAAGGATAAGAAAATTATCTGACTAGAATATGTCTATCACTGATATAATAGGGAACATTGTGAAATTATTATGTAACAAAATGTATGCTTGTTTGGTTAATACACAACTCTTTGATCACTGCTGCTGAAAATCCTTACTCATTCGGTGCCTTATTCATCCAGCAGGCCAGCTTAACTACGGACAACTGTCTGTACTAAAAGAAAAAGTGGCAAGTGATCATGGGGGAAAAATTACTAGAAAAGGAAAGGTGGGGAACAAGGGATTTGTGCAAGGGTGCATTTGCAAAGTTGGCAAGAACATCAGAATTTGAAATTTCAGGTTTCTTGTGGGAAAATGCAGAAAGTGGAGGATTCTGGAGGTTCCTGCCAGAGCAAAAGGATTAAAAGGCAGCAGCTCAACAACTCATGCAGGCAGCTGGTGTTCAACGTGGCAGCAGGACAGTGAGGAGAGTTTGAGTCTGCACAGGCTGCCTGCCTCTGCACAGGCCTGGCAGGTGAGAGAGGGGTAAGAAGGCTGACTCACTGGGACAGAACCAAGGAATATGAAATGTCTTCAGGATTCATTCTGGGAAAAGATTAATTAATATCTAACAGAACTAAAATTCATATATCATTTCTGTTACGACTACCTAGTGATTACTTTTATGCCCTAGAAGCATCATGCAGTTTTTACACTCTTCAAATTGCCAGAAACTGTCAATTTTGGAGGCACGTAAGGCTCATTTCCTTTGAAGTGACTGCTTTGTGGCAAAGCTGTAAATGTGGTACAACTAGATCTGAAATAGAAAGACATTAAAATATTATTAGTATTTGGTCTTTCTCCCCCCTCCTATAGGAATTCTGCTGATTTAGAAGAATTAAAATCAGTAGGAGAGCTTTGAATCCTAGAAATAGAATCCTATTTTCCCTAAGGTGGCACAAAAATTACCTTTTGGAAAATTGAGTGGACAGTTGCTAAAAAGGTACAACTACTTTAGGATACATACTTTTTATGGCATTTAAGTTTTTTTCATATAGCAATACCAGTATCTAACATGCTGAATACTGCTTCTACAGTGACTAGACAGCATCCAAATTGGATTTAAGCAAATTATTTAGCTTATTATTTATCCTTATGTCCAGTGTTTAATTCCATTAGGAGCAATTAAACTTTCAACTACCAAAACAGTAAAAAAAGTAATCTTATAGAGATGAGAACAATATCAGATTTGTTCCAGCTGACCTTGGCACTAATTACATAGCCAAAGTCAACAGAAAGCTTAGGGAAAGGTATGATGTATTATGTATGACTTTAAAAAACGCATATCATCCACACAGGTTTGAATCACGCACTCTCCAAGTTATATCCCAATTTACAATAACATTGCAACTAGCAGCTCCAGAAATAAGGATAATGTAAATGGGGATGCAGAGCAGATTTTGTCACATAATCTTCCCCAAGGATAGAAAAAATCTTGGATGGAGAAATTTTCGCTGCCGTTGATACACAGCAATTTAATTTTGCACCAGTAACTGAATCTCACTGGTTTTATGCACTGAATAGATACTTCTACACAATCTTTTCATTTCAGTTTTCAAGAAAAATACCACCAGTGTGGATGCTGTAAAGAACTATAGAGCAATAAAGCTTATAAACTAATTGTGGTAGTTATGTTACACAAGTTCTTAGAAAAGACTTCCACTGTCTAAAAATATCCCTAAGCATACTAAAAATATCCCCCAGAGAAAGGAAAGTTCAACTATATGTTCATGTCCTATAGGTACACAACTCACTAGGCCCTCCCTTCCAGCAGAGTCAGCAGGAAAGGTAAACCACAGTGCATTCAATGGGTACCAGGAATTTTCTTCTCCCTGCATTTCTTAGAGTCAGGGCTGAAAAAGTCATTGCATTACAGAGAAGAGCAAAAAGCCTGGGAACCTCTTCAGACTTTGAGACAGTTCCAGAAAAAAATCATTCATGGAATAGTTTCCATCAGAGTATAGCTGACTTGGATCCTACTGTCCTTGATACCTTCTCTTCTTGCCTTTTTGTGTTTTGATCTATTTTTTGTGAATAAAAGAGGCACTATGAAAAGCAGGCACAATGATACCTGCTTCTTGTAGGTTACCACAGTCAGTCAGTGCCAGCAGGGGAGGATGAGCAGAGAAGGGGAGGTGGCTCTTCCTGCTGCACCTGGGGTGTCCAACACAGCTCTTGCACACAGGACATTCCGGCGCGTCTGGGTCTCCGTTTCTCTGTTATACAAGTCCTGAACAGCCTGCTAAGGTGCAAATGCTTACTAGCATTTTACTGTTACTTATGAGAGCTAAGCCCAGGAATTGATTGGGGAGACTAAAAATAAAGAACATTTATTAAATTACTATGCTTTATCCATTTCAAAGCAGCAGAAGCTTTCCAATGCCTGCCTTGTCAGTAGAAGACATTGAAAAACTTTCATTAGCATGGTTAGTGCTTTTCATCAGCACCAGCTTGTTCTCTCTCAGTTGCACTGCTCTCAGTGAATGATTAATGTTGAAATCCTCTTCTCTTTGAATGTTTATCATCCTGTTAGATATGGCTGGAGGTTTAATTTTTCAGGGCATTGTCAAATAAAATGTGTTGCAGTTCTTGAAAGTTAAATGCTACACAGATAACCAGAGCCTCCCCTGTTTCTAACAGCAGGCTATTCATTTCTTGCAGTGACAGAAAGGCACATGTATTTTTAATTTTAAAGCATTTCTACAATGAATAATAGAAATTAGCAACTGAAAAGAGTTGTGAAGGAATTGCTTCCATGAAAAGTAATTTAAACCCAAAAGCCCCTTAAAGGAACAACACAATAAATGTAGGCTAATCAATATATGGCAGTAAGTTTCACAAAGATCAGAATGTGGGTTGGTAAAGTTGGCTATGTTCACAAAGGAAAAGAAGAATCTGCTGGAATGGAAAACTCACACATTTTCCCTCCATGCTCTGACAGACAATTGATACATCAAATTCAGCAAGGTTTTAAAAGGATCAGTAATTTTGTGGAATGGGGTTGAGAGGACAGTCAGTCACAAGAGCTGCCTTGTAAAATGATCTCTATAACATCCTGGACAAATTTGATGACAGACTGCCCATGCAATTCACTTTCTAATTAAAAACTTATGTATTTCCCTAAGCAACTTCTTTGTGCCAGATGCCCTAAGAAATATGCAGGGCAGTCTAAAGCATATTTTTCCTAAGTCAAAATGAGCCAAAAGCCTACTTTTAATTGAAGGAGTAACTCTAAACCAAAGACAGTCAAAGTCACTGAAAGCTATGGAGTAGAGTTTCCAGTTATATTTTTTTATTTATTTATTTTCTATTAAATCTCCATATAACTTAATTCCATCCAAGATTTGTATATATTTGTATATATTTGATCCTGTCCTGGTATTTTACATTTATCCATGGTATTTAAAGCACGACATTGTTTTGCAATGGCTTTATTTTTTTACAACATACTTAATAAAACAGCTGAATATATTTTAAAATTATTGCTAGTATTTTTATTACTCTTATGGAAGATCTGCTATTACAATAATATTTATACTTCCTGTAATTCCTTCAGGATCTACATTTTGCATTCAAATTGTCATGCAAAGCTTTAAGGGCTAAATCATGGGACAAGTTCAACAATATGTAATAGTCTTATTAGAAATTATTAGAATTAAATCTGCATAACATTTCAGAATTGTACTGCCCTTTTCATGTGCTGTTTCATGTCACATTGAAGAAAAAGAAAAATCTTACTCCATGCCTAAAGGGAATTACAAGCCTAGGAATAGAAATAAATACACAAATAAATGAACACCCAAAAAATACTTAGTAGAAGCAGAAACCATACTTTAACTCTATTCATCTAAGAGCAGACTCCAGTACACATAGCTAATGTTTCACTGCAGTGCAATATCTTTAAGGTCCATTTAAAAAAAAAAATAAAAAAATTCTAGATTGAAAGAGAAAATATATTTTCAGAGTTATAAATTCAAATATAGATCATTTGAAAAGCTGATCTTTTGAAAGCTGTCTATTTTGATGGGTGATGTGAAATACTCACTGTTGGCTTTCTGGTATCACCACAAATTCAGACAACTAGTTTTGGCATCCTATGCTAGAGGGCTTACTCGCCAGTTTTTAAGACTGTTGAAAAGCTACTTAGATATTGAAAACAGAAAGAAAAAAAAAGGAGAAGAAAATGGTAGGATGAGAAAAATTGCACAAGAGAGAGATCATATATTATATCCTTCTTAGGCAGAAAATAAATCCTTAGAATCCAAAGGGTAAAGGAGAAACTAAGATTGACCTTCTGCTGTTGAATTAGCTCTAAATTGTCTGAGTCATCTTGATTCTCAGCTATAAAAAAGCTCCCAATTCAGTGGAGAGCAAATTGCATAAAGAGATCTGCAGAGTGTATATCCAAGGCAGAGAGAAATGTCACTCATCATCTCCTCAGAAGCATGAAAATAAGATATTTCTGTATTGCTACAAAACATATCTCTCCCCAAAAACCCTAAAAAGGACAAATCCTATCAGTATAGTTAAGCACAGTTCATAGCTCCCTGCTAAGAATTCAGAAGTTCCTTGCACATTAACATAAATTTTTCACAAAATTTAGATATGTGGTTGATGACATACCTGAAGCCCACAGAAGTCAATATTCTCATAGGTACATAGATTAAAACATCTGCCCACTGCCAGAGTCAGTAGTAGTCTAATTCCTTCATTCAGAAAAGGTAAGTTTAGAAATTTCTAAAAGTTAATAACAGGTGAAAAAATTATACCTACTCTAGAGATTCCAGTGAGTATACTTATTGACACAGGTGGAAAAGAAGTGAAAGCCAGGGAAAAAATATAATATAGTTTAAATTCTAGATGATAATAATACACTTAATTATTCTAGTGTGAGAATTCCTAAGCCTAAAATTGCAGAAATGTTAAAGATCAGCAAAAGCTTGCACCTGGTGACACAAAGAAGTTCCAAGTTGAGACCATTGGGTTCTGGGCAGTTAAGGCTGAGTCCAGCAGGCAGTCAGAGAGGTAACTGCCTTGTCCCAGGCATTTCCCTAAAACACAGAGAGCTAAGCTTGCCCCACAGCTGCTACTGGACATCTGTTTACAGCATACATGTTAGAAAAAATACTTCACTTATCAACACATGAGTTGAAACATCTCAGAGAAAAGAGAAATAAAACAGGTTTTGCATAACAACGTACAAGGTAGGGAAAACTCAGGTTAAAGGGAAATTGAAAAATACCTGGCCTTTGGAATCTAAATATATGGTCTGTCATAACAGCTGCATGAGTTGGTAATGCTGGAGAAACTAACTTCTGATATTGCATGGTTTTTAGGAGTTAAATCTAAAAATCTAATGCTTACATTAACTAATGTAAAAGGTACTAACAAGTACAACAAATGCTACAACACACCACCAGAATTCAATGATACAGAACACAAGTTACAGAAGAGAGTGTATAAATGATGCATTGAATCAGCAGAAGCTCTTAACAGCAATAGGACAGAACAGATGTTTGTACAGCTCAGGTTCTGTACGGCCCAAACGTACAGATTCAGGTTTGAGCTTGCAAAACCTTGCAGAATTTACATTCTTTCCTCCAACTTGGATAAGCAGATATAAACTTCTAGTTCTATCCACTAGGATCAACTGATCAAATGAGGTTCATTTCTTCGAATTCACTAATAAAAGAATCTGAAACAGAAGACAGAATACCCAGGTGTACCTTTTCTATCATTTGGGAATTAAATAGGACAGAAATTTTTGGGAATGTTGTGAGTAGTAATTTATAAGGCTGTTTAGTAGAGGAAAGCTGACATTCTGAAAGGCATGAAGCTTAGTATCACAAGAAGAATCAAGTAAACAGAGACCCTGGTTTTCTTATCCCTGAAAGTTTCTGTACAGCTGCTTAGATAATTTCTCTCACAAGGTTAGAGATTAATTAGGAAAAAATTTCACTAAATATTATTAAAAAGGGCAAGAGCATAGAAAGTAGATCTACCTGTTATAACATCATTGCTTAGCAGATGAGCTATGCTTGTGAGCAAGCTCTAAGAAGTGCAGGAAACCTAGTTCTGCCTTGTTGCAAGAGAGAAACTACTCTTAGTATTCCTCTAATGTAAATCATTCTGATCGCCACCTTTTTTTTTTTTACTCCTAACCTGCAGGCTACTCATGAAAAAGTAATAGTTTTCTGAGGTAAGTGGAATAGAATTACTAACCTGTATGTAACTGTTCCCTGCTGTAACTTCCAACAAGCACATCCACATCTCCTTGCTTGGCTGAAGTTCTTACTGACCATCACACAGCTTTCACTGCGCTACCCCACACTCCGCTGGCCCTGCTCAGCTCCAGTCACGAGTGCCGAGCCCTGGCTGAGTGCTAAGCCCCTCTTCACCCACTGCTGGAGAGCTCAGGAGAAAATGCTGCCAGGACATCAACGGCATGCAGAGCAAGAGCACCTCAGACACACTTCCCTGAGAAGCAAGCTAGGACTTGTGTACAGTCCAGTGTCATATCCTGCACCCCATTTACACCTTCTCAAACACTCTGGTAGTCAAGCCAATAAAGACTGATAGACTTTCAGAAAAGCAGATTTATACTGGGTTCCACGCAAAAAAGATACTTGAAATACAAGCTGTCAAAGCCACACTTAGTAGCCACTTAGCTACTTCTGTGCCTCTGCAAATAAAGGGTTTCTCTGACAGATAGCCCAATCCTATAAACTGCAGACACACCGGGTCACTCCAAGCAATCATCACCAAATGAGCGACCGCTGCTGCCACCAGCATCTCATGGCTGCTGCTCCATTTCAGTGGTAAGGAGGACACATAATGAGGCTTTTGAAGGAAGGATGAGAAAGTTCACAGACCTTTTAATCACCCAAATACCTAAACCCAGATGTGCAAATTCTGCATACTTGTCCTAACCAGTTGCTTTATAAAAAGAACTACAGTTCTTTTTTTTTTACAGTTGATACAACATTTGGATTACCTTTTGATCCTAGAGAACAATGATATAACAAGGGATTGTAGAATACAATCTGCCACAACATATTTGTTGCTTTCTACCTGGGTATCTTATCAAATGGGGGTGTAGAATTCTTATTCAGATTTTCCAAATTATGCCAGATTTGGAACAAGGCTAACTAATTCCCCCCAACATTCAGGAAGAGAAATCATGTTTCCTAATCCCCATCTATAGTTCTAGCTGCTCTGTACGATCTCCCTAATTAATTTTATGACAAACTTATATAATAGCATCATGACATCATCAGAGTTTTGGATCCCCTAATGCCATTAGATGTGATGATACAGAGGCCATGAGTCTTGCTGCTGTCTCAGTGTGACATAGCACAAGCAACAAAAGCCAGTGGATCTGCAGTGATTTGTGTCAGAATGGATCACAAACATCACTTGAAAACAGTGAACATAAATTGCCAAGTTACAACATTTGCTGAAATTATGTGACAAAAATAATGCCAGACAATGAAGCAATTTTCTATCCACACAGAAATAACTTCCAGAATGTCCTAATAAAAAAAATCTTAAACACCTTAATTCAAAAGGCAAAGAAGGTTCCATGACTCCATTGAGAATGACAATTTCTTTAGGAAAGGTCATATAAGTCATAATGTTTACACCATAAAAAACTTCTGTTTGACGTGCTGCTGTATTCTCCCTCAATTTATGACATCCCCCACTCTCCATTTATTAGATAAGTCTAAATGTATCACAGAAGAATCTATGCATCCCACAGGAACCAAAGCATTGCTTTCTCAGTACCAGTATGAGGTAAAGGATATGGTACCAAGATGTAGAGTCTAGGAACTAGATTCATGGGGAAACCTTAAAATTCTTCAAGTTTCTCTTCTGAACTCTAATATTAAGAACCACTGAAATCCCTGCAACAACTGATGGCTTGAAATCCAGGGATAACAATACCTTATTGTCTCTGCAGTAAGGCCCAAGTGGGTGTTCAGGATGGTGCATGAGTCTGCAGCTGAGCCAAAAATTGAATGCAAATGCCCCACTCTCACTCAGCCTAAGAAATGTTTATCTGAAGAGGTTCCACTTTCCACAGAATTCAATGATACCAGTGTGCACATGCAAGCCAGGAAAGACTGTGCTGAAAATACAGCTTAATCATTTCCCTCAGGCTCCCTCATACCAAGACAGCTGGCAAACTGAGAACCATCAGGATTTTTCTTTATAATTAGCATGCACTAAAAGATAAGAAAAATGTTGCTTGAATTTTTTGTGTGATCCAAATATTTTGGATGTAGAAATGGCTTTAAAAAAAAAGGGAGCAAAACCTCTGCCAATATAAATAAACACAACTATTCTAACCTGAGTTACCCTGTTAAAACCTGCCTATGGAGAGTTACAGGCTCCTTCATAGCAGTATTTTGTTGGATTCCACAAGATATGCAACTCTCAGTTGTAAAGTGGTTTAAGAAAGAAAAGAAGTGTAGACTTACACAGTACTATTAAGATTTAATCATCAAAATTATGGGTCCAGCTCAGAGATACTTCACCTCCCTGTATTCTGGCACTTTGGAACATTACAATCACTTAAAATTTAATTAAGGCATAGGGACTCCATTCCCTCTCATGGAAGAATATTATAGGGACAGGAATTTGTTCCCAGATGCCACAAGTGATTGCTAGCAGACAGCAACCCATAAACATAAACATGTTGATAGCTGCTGACAGTATTTTATTAAAAAATACACCCAAGAGCTTAGCAATGTATCTACTAGATTTTCCTACCTCAACTAATATGGAGCATGGCAACATCACGTGGCTTCTCTGAGACTGATGCCTGCTGCTTGAAATCATGTTCACCTGTGAAGGAAACACAGGATATTTCATCCATCTATCAGAAGCTGGCCTTGTTTATAATAATGTGCTGACAAGAAAAAACAGAAAACTAGAAAGGCATGCTTAAAACACAGGTTTGTACCAAAATAAGGAGAGGTGAGCATTACATCAGGGAAGAGGACTGTTCATGTGCACTTCTTCATTCCAGTATGAAAGACCTTCAAGTTAGTTTAGATTTTACTATTTTGTTACATAGATTTCAGCCATTTTTGTTCCAAATAATAGTATCTATACAAAGATTTGTACTTAAAATTGTACTAATTATATGCCTGCATACGTCAACAAAACAAATCCTTTATCTCTTTTTGGCAGAGCTCTTCTAATTCTATTGACTACAAAGAAACTTAAGCAAGATCTTAAAGTATAAACAAAAGGACTTATGCTGAAGAGGTATTAATTGAAGGCTTAAAGGTTTTCAAAATTTAAATTTTAATCTATCAGGCTTCTACAGAAGCATGGGAACACAGGATTAAAAGGAAGTACCAAGCTGTGAAGTTGTGTCTTGCAATCTCAGTACAGTGGATCTTTGGTTCTTAAGGATCCACTGAATTCTTATTCTCAAAGTGCACCTACAAAAACTTTCCTATTCCCTTGCAAGAAAATTAGGATCTGTTGTTAAAATTAGAACAAAAAAAGCAATAACTGCCTGAAAGAAAAACCTGCACTACTAATCTCTGCTATAGGAAAAAATAGAGCAGAAAACATAGTACTGTGGATGTAATGATACTAGGAAACAGTCCATGACTGATACAGCAAATTGACTAAAATCTCTAGAGGAGTTAGAATCTTCAAGAATTAGAAAACTTCTAAATGCTGGGTAGTCCCTCTAGATTGCTCTCTTCTTCCTAAAAACACCCCGTATAACCAATATAACTACTGTTTCTCTGATTATTTAATTTTTTAAACTCTACTTTAAAAGCTTCCCTCTAGGCTCTTCCTAAAAGATACTAAAATAGTCCATTAGCTGTCTTCTGGTTTTCTCAGCTGTTCCCCTCACTGTTCTTCATTTATGTCTCACCATGTACCCATTTTTTATTCTCTCTCTCTGGCGTCCCTGTGTTCTCCCTCCAGTTTCTCTTTAATCTTTCCTCATGCTCTCTTTCCTTCGTTTCCTTTCTCTCATGTAGCACATTTTTCAGCATCTTGCATCTCCTTGTCTCTCTCTTCTATGGCGTCCCAAATTCATCTTTGATTCTATTTCTTCCTCTGATGCTTTAGTAAGTGCAGCTGACTCTTTCTCCCTCCCCTGTCCTGCCTGTGCATGTGCGTATTTCACACAGGGCTTGGGGCTCAGCAGACCAGGAGTCAGCATGGTAAAGAGAAGAGAAAGCAGATGCTTCCAAGCAATATCAAAAGAACAAACTGCTCTGTGTGTACAGCCTGGCTCCCAGCAATGCACTGACCATCTCTGATCTCTGCTCCCCTCGTGAAGGTGGCTGGAAGAACCTGGTATTGTGCCTCCCTCCCCTCATGAGGGAGTCAGTAGCAACGTGAAGCAGAGCAATTGCTCCATTCTGTGAGACTTGGGCGTGCACCAGACAGGTCTCACGGGGAGCTGGGAGAACTTTAGCTGGAACTCCGTCACTGTGGGCATTTTTAGCCCTGTTTTGCATTTTGGTGCTACAAAACACAGCAGAAATTATCTGCATTCAGCTTGTGTTTATCCAAAGCAATGAAAGAAAAAGTGCTTTATAAGCAAGCAAATATGGCACATATTCTTGAAATTTCTCTCAGATTGATAGAGGCTGAACTTATTTATCAAGTAAATAGGAAATGAATGGTGCTCTACTGTTGATCAATTCACTTTTATGAATCCAGGGCCAAACTCTGCTGTTCATATTCCTTTCAAATCCTCTCTCAGGCAAGAGTCCCAGAGACTCCTTGACACTCCATTATGCCGTTACATAACATAACCATTAATATTTCATATGGAGATGTGCATGCACAGCTACTGCACATTGGGACTATAGGCTCAGTTCATTAGAGAGACACCATAGCAGTTATTTATTATTTATTGAGTGTTAACAATACATTGAAGAAAAGGGAACAACCTCTGAGAATTAAGAACCAATATGTGTCTGCTCTTCAGCCATTAGCTCAAGAATAAAAAGGGACTAAGATTCAATTTCTCCAGAATAGCACCAAAGAGCAATGTGTTCTTGTTAATGTTGTGTAAGTACCACAGATGTGTGTTGGCCAGTGTCAAAAGCTCTCAGTGCGCTCAAATGGGGATAAACTCTAGAGCTTGAGATGTATCCCAGAATTTTTTTTTCCATAGCATGGATGTAGGCACCGGTCAGAGCCTGGAACACTCTACACAGGATAAACGCACACAATACATGAAATTACCTTTCCAGAGGTTGCTTCTATGAGTTTGGAGAAAGATGAGAGAGCCTGAATGAGACATCAAGAAGCCATCTGTGAGAGCATGGCTGAAATGCTACAAGCATCCCTATAAATATCTCTCAACAGGGAACTAGTTCTGTTTTAGTGATATGAAGTCTTTTTATGTAAGTAGTTACTAGGCAGCCCATGCAACAGCTTCTCTGGCAGCACCCCGCTGGATGCATTAGGCAGCCTGTCTCCCTCGAGCTGCTCTTCTGGGGGCATGCCTAACAACAACCTACAGGATCCCTCTCCAGACAAGCCTACCCCTGCCACACATCCTCACCAATCTGCCTCGCTGCCAGACTAGAGCGTCTTCACAGCTGCGCTGGTTTGGGAAGAGACAGCAAGCACACACCTCCAGGAGGAGCTCTGGACCAGAGCATTTGGCTGAGCAGCAGCAGGTCTGAACGGCAGCAGCATGGGAGCCAAGGGTGAACTTCACTCTTGGCAGCTGTAGGCTGAACATCCTCACTTAGTACAGTTGATGTAAACCTGCTCTCAGTGTTTCTGATACCACTTGGATCAAAACTCGCTCAATTTATACCTCTCCTCAACATGAGACAATTGCAGTCGTGTTTCTAGGGTGGGGTTTTCATAGAATCATATAATCATTAAGTTTGGAAGAGACCTTTAAGACATCAGGCCCAACCATCAATGTGGCACTATGACTGTAACCCCCAAACCACCAACTCTTAGCTCCTGTAAAGGGGGTGGGAATTGGGCAGCAAGACCAGGGCCACAACAGCAGAATGTTTTTTACAAAAAAAGTAGTCACTGCTCTGCGTAGGGTCTAGAAATCAATTCTATGGGCAATTTCTAGGCATATCTACTGACTCAGGTACTTCAGATGCACAAGGAGACATCCTCTTAGGATGTAATATCAGCAACAAGCTCTGGGAAAATTTGAACAACTTTCAATGCAAAAAGATGACTAGATTTAATCACTTACAATTTACTCTGAAACAGAAGAGGAAGTACTTGTGCTCATAGATTGAATATGACTTCAAGGGATTTATTTAATACGGCATTTCACAGCCAGAAAAATTAACTCAAATATCCTTAGTTCTGAAACGGAGTTCCCAAATCTCACTATTTTGCTTCTGTTATCCACAGTTGCCATTTGTATGTCCATCCTCTGGCATTTTTGGTGAAAGACAGTGTGTTATACCAGTTCCAAGCAGATCTAAGGCACTACCATATCATTCATTAGTAGCTGTCTGTTTCATCACAGGTTTTCCTGTATCTTAGGATTCATCTGGAAATACAAATGGCATACTCTATTTCAACTGTCTCTTTCCACTTACGGGTGAAGTTCACCTTTACCAATGAAAAAGTGCTTACCAATAAATCAGGAGATGTAAGATATGCTCTAAACTTAAAAAAAAAAATCTACTGAAATTCAAATAAAGCTCACTAGAACTATCAGTAGCACTTTTGCTTCCCAGTGTGATAAAAACGTAGTGGCTTGTGAGAAGGTAAACAGAGAATGTGACTGGGGAACATTGAATTAGTCAAGGAAAAAGGAAATGAGGTCACTGTGCTGTTAAAAAAATCTTCATGGTAAGAAACCATATTTGTGTGCCAAATCTATGCAGTTTTCATAGAGATAATGGGGAATAGAGAAGATTATGACATTTTAACAAAGAGAAAGAAAAATAAAGAATGCTGATACTTTCCTCTGAGTTACTGACATTTCTATCTCCCATTTGTATCATATCTATTTATCATCAATATCTATTTGTCAGGAGGGCAAATGTGCTGCATGAATACTATGCAGGAGAGCTTAGAGTGTGTGGGCTAAAGAGTATTTGTACACAATTTGATCAATTTTCTAAGGTGAACCAGCTGAGGAATTCATGGAAGATCCAGATTTCCTGCCCAGCTGATAATCAACACATTAAAACACATAAATTGTTCTGGGCATGGCAGGAGCTGCCTGGGGAAGCCTTCAGGACAGTAAAAAATTCCCACCAAGATAGTTCCTGTACTAACATGGTTAGTAAAGTTAGTTTGACTAAACAAATGTTTAGTCAAACATTTAGCTGTGAGGGTGGCAAATAATTCATTCAACCACTTTATCTTGTGTTAGTGCATTGTTTAAATTGTCCACGATTTTGTCTCTGCAGTTGGCTGGATTGAGAGTTGCTGCAGCACTCAGTTGTGGTAGACTGGTGAGCACAAAGGCACAGCCCTGATACCCAGCTACACAAGAATTAGAGTTGCTGTGTAAACTTGAGGAGTTTCAGATGTACTACTTACATTTCATGGCTCTTGTTCCTGCTGAATGTCATTGGGGTGCGAAAAAAATTTAAAGTCAATTTTTATAGTAATTGATACTCAACTTATGAAAACTGCTGTTAGTGAAGATCTTCCTTTTGATTTTTATCTGTGTTCCAGCTATCTCTCAGTTCCATGCATACACACAGAGACAAGTGCTTTTTAAAACACTACTCAGGCTTTCACAGATAACAAAGTGTCCATTCCTATATCAGAAAGAATTCTTACACCATCTGAAGCTGATATTAGCCTTAGCTGATTTTTTAGCTTTGCTGGGGCTGAAAAAAATGATCAGAGAAAAATACTGTAATAACCTGAACCACGTTCATGGTGGAAATGTTGAAATGTATATTCAGAACAATCTTTGGAAGAAGAGAGTTCATCAAGTTACTCCACATATTTATGCTTTTATTCCTCTTTCTCCAAGAGGATTTCTCTTACATTTTAAGCTTGTTGCTGCAGTAACTGAAGGTCTCTTTTCTCTTACATGCATATTAGTTTTGATCCCAGGTGTAAGGACAGAGGACAGACAGAACAGTGGGAAGGTAACTTTGTGAACAGCAAAGGCATTCTTTGAATAACTGACAGAACAGAGATGAGTCTGGCGTGTAATGCAACCTGAATATCAAACCAAACTACAGAATATCAAAGAACTCATCTGCAGATAGGACTGATAAAATCGAGAATTTTGTACACTAATGTACACGCCTTTTCATGTAAAATGCTAGGGAGTTTTTTCTCAGCCATATATGTGACATTTCCAAATTGCTTTTCTCTTACAAAAAATACCGTAAAATGAAAACTTAGGAATGATGATCCTTTCAGGCTTTAGATCTGCCAGAGAAATACATGAGAGGCATTGCTCTCCAGTAGGAGAGGGAGCTTATCTTTATACGCATAGCAGGAAAAAGGAACAGAATTAAAACTCACATACTGAGGGTAAAGATGCTGTTGGAGAATTAGTATTTAAGATAACTTGGATGTAAAGTCAGCATTTAATATATTTTCAAAATAAAAATGTGAAACCAATGACATATAAAATGTGCAAGAATAGGTTGCTATCAGCTGAGACACACATGAGAGAGAAGAGCTGCAAATCTTCCTGATTAGAGCAGGGAATGACACATTTGGCTGCTTTTGCTACCTGAAAATTCATGAGTGCCACTAGCTGGTGAACCTTAGTAATGAACTCAAGTGCTCTTTCTCTCTGAAGCCCAAGGCATTTACTCTCTTTGCCACTTCCTTGAATAACCTTCCACCTCACAAGTGTGCTAATCCACAGGCAACAAGGTCCCTGTAACATCTGCCAGGCTGTCAGTGATTGACAACACACAGCAACATCTATGTCAAGAGTAAATGAAATATGGGGGAAAATGTCACCAGAAGATTGGAAGCAGTGCAATATATACCAACACAGTATTTTCCCCAGTGGTTTCCACATATGTTGCACAAATGTTTTGTTTCTTCATTCTTTGCTGACCTTCTGATGGGTTAATCATTTGTGATGATTAAGAGCTAAACTGTCCTCTCCTGTCTTGAAATTAAATAAAATTAGTTTTTAAAAAATTGTAAAACAGTTGACACAGCATAGAGTGACAATCTTATTACCATGAAAGATGAAAGCTAGGAACTAGAGAAACTATATCCCTCTCTTTCTTGGATTACTCATTATCTGAAGATTAACACTAGAAGGACCTGGAAGCCTGTCAAGCACCAAATAAAAAGCTCCCACAGGAGTTCAGACAGTAAAAAGTGTTATCAGCAAGAAGAGGATTCACGGGATTATGTTTGTAGCGACAGGATTAAGTTTTGCCCAACAAGGTGCAGTATCAGAAATCACAAGGCATTTTTCTGTTAAAATGAGGGAAGAATGCACTTATTTTGCAAGCAGGCAAATTAATGTGGGATTAACCAATAAAAAATTTCCTTTACAAAGGAACTATACAAAGCTATAGGATTAAGATT
>WAAG01063981.1:37602-50433 GCA_013390105.1 Tichodroma muraria | reverse complement strand
TTGCCAAGTGTCTGGATCTGTCAGTATATACTCATATAAAGTTTATTCCTATTCCAGATCCAGACCAAAGTGTGCCATTTGGGCAGAAAATCATTGGAAATGTGTGTCTATATAGCCAAAAGGCATGGCAGAGCTTCTTTCATAATCTCTTTTACGCCTCATTCCTACAAAAACTAGGAAACTGCAAAAACTCCAAGAAAATATGTGCAAATTTGCTTTGGTCTTAAAATAAAATGTGCATGTATATTTGTTGGATTTTTCAACACTGTTTCAGAGAGAGCACATCACAAAAACTAGATCAAGAAGACAAGAGTTGTCATGTGCTTCCCTGAAATCTATTTCTTTGGGAAAAGCCATAGCTTCTCTTTAACATACAAGTTCATTTTTCTCAAATGAGATCTCTTCACCAGAAAGTTAAAAAAAAAAATAGAAAGATTCTTGGTTTCATTTGAAGGGTTAGGGCTATTGTGAAATTCTCAGTAGCATTAACAGATACCTTGTACAAATGGCATTATGCACTTTTGTTCTTTCCACCTGAGCAGTTCATCTCTCTGAGTGGCCATTATCTCTTGAGAAACACTTAAGCATCATCATGTGCTGCAGAGTTTCTCAATATTTGGTGTATTCTGGTTAGTTGAAAACTGTGCTACTCTTTCAGTTCTGGGTTTATCTTTCATTCTCTTACAGGTTTTTTATTTCACAGTTGTAGTCCAGTCTTGGGCTAGAGTCAGCTGTGATGAAACAATAATCAGCATGTAGGTTGTTGGAATTTCTTTTGCCTCTTAAGAAAGCTCATTCAGAAAATGAGTTCATAATGACATGAAGTGTATAAATAGAAAGTGCAGTGTGTAAGGGAACAGGTCACTGGATTTGTGTTGCAGCAAGCTTCAGGACTTCATTTCAGGAGGGAATGAAGTGGGTGTGTGTTCTGCTTCTTTTTTGCTTGTTTGTTTGGTCTTTTACTTTTTGTAATTAAAGTCGGTGAAGGAGTGCTGCTGCATACAAACAAACAAAGGGCGTGTGAGTCATGAGCTTCTTAAGTTTGACTTTTTCGTACCTTAATAGCTAAATCTGTAAACCTGCTTGGGTATGCAGAAAGTTGTTACATGATGCAGGGTAGTATTCAATCCATGTACATCATCATCAGTTCTCTAATACTTCATCAGCATGCCACAGAAAGCAATCATTTGGGTTTTGAACCTGTGCATATTTGCCTCCATGGTAAATGAAGGAACTCGTACTAGAACTGAAGTCTGATTTCTCTCTGCATAGATAATGTCAATGGCATAAATCACACAGTTCTGCTCAGTAAAGATCTTCATTCTCAGAAGTAACCATACAAACACACGCACCTATCACATGAATTTCAGGAATTTATACAAGTAAATACAGTTTCTAGTTACTGTCTTCTGCTTCTGTAAGCAGCATTTGATATCTTGCAAGTTAAAAAGGGTGGGAGCATTGGCTTCTCAGAGTAGTATTAATCATTTTGTTTTGACTATAAATCTGGGAACAAAATGATTAAATAGACTGGAGAAGAAGGGGGGGAAACTCAAATAAAAAGGCACTTACATTTATTGCGTTACAGGGTTGTTTTTGGGAGCAGGGTATGTCTCTTGAGACTTTGTTTCTTATCCATTTTATAGAGCTCTGGCCTCTTAACAACACTGCTTTAATGACTTGTTCTTGGGGTTCTGAGTTGGAATCAGTGCTTGCCAGGAAAACAAGCCTGTTACAAAGAGGTCAGATTTCATGAGACAGCAATAGACTTGTAAAAACAGATTTTACTGGAACAAATAAAGTCAAAATAAAGAAGAAACCAGAGATGTGTGTGAAGAAAGGTGCAGAGGGGGCAAGCATTGAGCTAAACTGATAAACAATGTATAAACTTAGATAAGAGGTAAGCAGGGATTTGTTGTTTCTAAAAACTACATTTTAACATTATTGCTAGAATTGCAAGTAGCATTAATAAGTTTCTTTTGAAGATTTTGTGCAGTTCTTCATAGTTGTGACTTTTGCTGTCTTTAAAGATGAATTTTCAGGGGAAACACATGATTCCTGCTGAGGTGGAAGAACGTTCTTTGCATATCAGCTTCAGTTAACAACTTGCATTGGACTTTCTGTATGGTGTAGCTGAACCTGTTCTTGCCTGCTATTGTGATGGCATTTTGTGGTCTCTGAAATACTAATTGCCCTCAGTTTGCTTTGTGGTTCTTGAGAGTCTCACTTGTCTTTAATCTACAGCTGTAATGTACCGAGTGCATGGAAGGAAATAATCCTTTTTATATACATAAATGAAAACCTAAATTGTGTTTCATTTGTTCCACTGTGTCTCTTTAGGTAACTGTACCAATATAAGAAAATTCTGGATGCAATTTTCTAGTTCCAATGGAGATGAAACTATTAAAGCTGTGAAAGATCTTTGCTTCAGTAAGCCTGTATGATTACCCTTCTGCCTTGTTGCAATGATCCTTTTTCATGCCATTGGCTCTGGTGCAGCTGTGCTACAGGATGGCCCTGAAACTCATTTTGCATTGGTTTGGATTGTTCATATAATTTATGCTTTTATTGTATTCCTAGACTCTATTTTGAAGTGTGAGAAGACTTGTCTAGTTTGCTGCATCATACTTCCAGTAAATAAATGAAGGATGCAAAGCACTGTATTTTCTGTTAAGAAAGAAAATCTGTTAAGAATGGCACTAGGGAAATATTATTCTGACTCCAGGTGAACACATGTTTGTGTAGGGAGGAATTAGAAGGAAGAAGGGAAGGAAATAAGCTTGCATTTCTTTTATTCTTGTTTCTTCTTTTTCCCCGCCTCTCTATTTTGTGGTGGAAGACTACTGTATGGCATCAAATCCAGCACAAAGCAAATCTAGAAATTTTAGAGGAATGGGAGCAACCTGCTCTATGTGCAGGTTATTTGCCTTGTATTGAGTCTGTTTTGTGAAGCTGACCTTTTGTAAATAGTCAAAAAACTTAGTCTCTTTTATACTTCTGATGATTCCTTTGTGATCAAAAGAAAATCTGTTTAAGGCAAGAACTGCTTTATGTCTCCCCCAACAGGCTTTAAATGTGAGTTCTGTTGTAACCCTTTTATGTATGTTGTGGTGTTTTTTATGTGTTCTTGAACCTGGTACTGCTAAAAAGTGGAGCCTAGTTCTGTTGGTGGGAGAGGATGGTTCTGTCTGCAGTGAAGGTGAGGAGGGAACACCTCAAAGATTTTCTGGGGCTGTGTAGACCTGCTGCCAAAAGCACAGGTTTGGCTGTAATGATGGGTACCAGGGGCTCCCTGTGTCCGGGCTGTCTGAGCCACATTTGAGGTGCCAGACCTAGTTTACAGTGGCCGGCGTGTTTGCATCATGTGGCTCCAGCTGCTTTCAGGTGGTTTTGCCGTACAAGGTGGTTCTGTGGTCTTGTTACCCCCAGTCTCTGGGAGGTCTGTTCACGAAGCTGGACACTGACTGCTGGTGTGACTAGGAACGCTCGTTCCTGCAGTGTTGATGCAGCTACAGGAGTGCAGTGCAAAAAAAGGTGGTATTTATTCACACCTGGAAGTGGAAAGCATGTGAATAATAGGAATCTTTCAGTTGTGTAGTTAGGCCTGTACTAGGAGTTAATTTGTGTGTGCTGGGGGAAGCAACCAGGTGAGTTCATGTTTCCTTCACACCCCAATATTAATCTCTGAATGCTGTGCTGTACCGTTAAACTGACAGGGAGGGTGAACACTCGGTAGGATGCCTGGTGTGCATCAGTGCTGTCTGTATCCTCCATGGCATTTTGGAGGATGTCTTGGAGTAAATAGGATGAAAAGCCTTTTCTGTTAATAAATAAGTAAAATAGAGAAATCTTTTAAACACAAAACTTGAATATTAAGAGACGGGTAACTTTTTACTGTTGGTTTAATCTATTGCAACCATGTTTCTGTATCATTTACACATGAGTAGAAATTTAATTGGAATCTGATTTTTTAAAAAATAAAAGAAGTGCCATTGAGTTTACAGAGATTGTTCCCTCTGCAGTTGGAAATGTGTGTGAAATTATTTGTGTTGAGTTATCCAAAAGGAGTTGCTTCTGAAGAATTGTTCTGTTAGTTGTAAGTAGCAGTAAATAAGCAATTAATTAGTAGGTTTTGTATTACTTTCCCTTATTTTTGGGCAAGGAAATCCAACAACTGATCAATTTCTTAGCTATTAGCTGCAGGGTATCTATCGATCTGCCACTTAAGTTGGTTCAATATTGTGAACTCCTCAAGTTGTACATGCTCAAGATGACATTGGTGCTCTGTGCATCAGATGTCAGCTTGGTGACTGCTCAGACTGTTGGGATAAAAGTGTTCTCGCCTGCTTGAACTTATTTTGAGATCTTATTTTGATTTTAATTTCTCTTTTTTACCACACATGAACTTGTAAAACTCTGCAAATGCTTTCTTTTATTGAAACGAGTCAGGAACTAAAAGTCGTTTTGGAAATTTCCTATTGCAATCTAATTTTTTAAGGCTGTCCCAGATTAGCTGAATTGACTTGAACTTTGTTAGTCTAATAATTGATGTGGTTTCCAGCTGCATGCCAGTCAATTTGTATGCTTAATTCTATTTGAGCGTGTCATATTTATTTTCATTGAAACATTTTTTTACTGAATTAGGTTAAAGCAAAGTTATTTTAAGTAAATCTTCAACCAATGAAAACATGCTATTGAGCTACGTTCACAAGGCAGTTAGATCCATCTTTATTTGCATACAGAAATAAAAGGACTATATGAAGTATTTCTGGGTATTTTTACAAGTTGATCTATGAACTAGAGTTTGATTTAATCAGGAATTTTTTCTCACTTTAGTACCTTAAAATTGATGTTCTCTTGTTTTTAGCCATTTCTGCGTTTGAAGTCCAGCCACTTTCAACTGAAGTCCAAGAAGGTGGAGTAGCTCGATTTGCCTGTAAAATAACAGCAAACCCTCCTGCCACTGTGACATGGGAAGTGAATAGAACAACTTTACCCTTAGTCATGGACAGGTATGTAGGGTTACAGATTTTAGAATGTATTTTATTCTTTGCTATCGTTTTGGTCCTGCTACAAGAAGAAAATCTGAGTACTTGCAATGCCATTACATTAAAAAGGTTCCATGTCACCTATTGAAATAGCTGGTCATAGGTATGTTGCTAATGAATTTTAAATAGGTGGTATGAGTGCAGACCAGAGTCACCCGCTGTTGTCTGCACAGTAATCACTGATCTTTGAATTCTTATTGGTGAATTTTGTATGCAAGTCATCCTCAGGAGCAGGCATTGCCGTGGGGAACAGAATGGGTGAACTTTGGCTCTGGGAGTGGTTTGAACTTGCGGGATTGCTTTCACTGAAGAGTTGATGCTGAACTTGTTTTTCTTTAGAGGGACAATAAAGAATTATATATACAGAAAATTGAGTTAAAACACTTGATACCAGGGAAATTCTATGCAAGGGGTCTTCTCATGAACTGATTAACTTGAAGAATACAGTCTGCTCTCTGCTAGATTCTTTTCTGTGTCCAGATTGTGTTCATTGAACTGACTCCTGTGCTTTTTGACCTGAAACTCTATTTGAAAGTGTCTAAGATACCCTGCATGCAAAGGAAGGAAAAAAGAAAAACTAAAAATTGAAACCATAGGTGGGTTTCTGGGAACTGTACGCCAGGTATGCCCATATATCAGAAACTGCTGTAAAAAATTAGCCAACCTGAACAGTATGAATGTAGTAGCAGGCTAAAGAAGGCTGGGATGGTTGATTCTGAGGGTGAGAAAGATCTGCTTGTTGAAAGTAAATTCCTCTGCTCTCATGGTGGTGCTGGGGGGAATTTTGCCTGTAGTTCAGAAAGGCAGGAAGGTGAGTCATGTGTTGGGAATGTTTTTGAGACTCCAGCCTGCTGTTCCCAGCTCAGTGTAGCAATGGCTGTTTGTAAATCAAGGAGTTAATTCCACGATGGTGTTCCCTGGCTGAATGTTTATCTGTATTTCTTATTTTTGGTTTCTGTGGCAGGATAACTACTCTGCCTACAGGAGTGCTTCAGATCTATGGTGTTGAGCAGAAGGATGCTGGGAATTACCGATGTGTTGCCACAACTGCAGCCAATAGACGTAAAAGCGCCGAGGCAGTGCTGAGTGTTATTCCAGGTATTTACCATGCAAGATTTTTTTCAGTGGCACTGGACTCTTTCTTACAGTATAGCAAAAACACTTAAAAGCCTTGAAAAGCTGTAGGTGAACTACTTGTCCAAATAATTTTGCTTGCTTTTATCTTGTGCTAAAATATTGTTCAATGTAAGTTTCCCCTTAAGGCTTTGATGTAAATGTAACTTTCAGTGTCCCTAAAAAATTGGTTTAGTTCATATTTAATTGAGTTTTTGTTCAACTGTGTTCACTTTTTATCATTTTTTTTTTTATCTCTGCAAAGCCTCAGACTTGAAGCCTTTTCACAAGCCATCTATAATAGCTGGTCCTCAAAACATTACAGCATCTCTTCATCAAACTGTCATACTGGAGTGTGTAGCCACAGGGAATCCAAAGCCAATCATCTCATGGAGCCGGTTAGGTAGGTCTTAAAATTACAGCATGCGACCTTCAGCCTGTGGAGAGGAAGTAAAACTGGAAAGAAAGGATTTGAGCAATTAGGTTTCTGTTCTGAGGCTTTGTGTAGTAGGTAACGATTAGTAGGTTAAGGTAGGATGGGTGAAACACTTTCGGTTCCATGCTTCAGTGCTGCTGTCAAGAAGCCCTGAGGTTTTCTGAAGCTTTGGACTCCCTGCTTCTGCTGTCAATCCAGCACTGCCCCGGGCACAGGGTGGGCACAGGGACAGGCAGGGTGGTGACCTCCCGGGATCTGTGACTGGAGTAGAATCTGTGGTGGAGACAGGTTGGGATGGCTGCATCCATGAAACAGACCTGTAAGAGTTCCTTCCACTCATTTTCTTAGAAGCTCTGTGAGAATGTGACTTGCACCTTGTGCTAATGGGCCGTTTGGACTATGAATAGGTATAGACAAATCCAGGACAGTCGGCCTGGAAGGGGAGAAGCAGGAATGAAGTAAGAATAATAACATTGAGCAGTGCATCACTTTTTTTTTCATGAAAGCTACTTTCTGTTTTCACTCCAACATGTACCTAAACGTGGAAGTCAGGACGGTACTTGTAGAAGCAAACCACGAAAAATTTTCCTCCATTTCTATTTCTAAAAGTGTAAGAAATAAATGTATCTTTCCTGGTTGATTCAGTGGCTCTTACAGACGAACAAGTAGGAAAGAAGTTCACATAATAATCATAGAGCATTTGCTGTGAAAATATGAGAGAATACATGGTAATCAAACACACTAGTTTCATCTGCAGCATAATTCAGGAGATGGTTGATCACTGTAAAGATGATGTGGATGTTGGTAGTGATGAACTGAATTACAGTGCTAGGCAGATGGGAGGTTAACTTCTAGCTGAGGTGGTGACTTCCAGATATAAACCACTTAAGAAGTGGTGAGGCCAACCATCTGAATGGTCAGGTAGTTAGTGAAGAGCAAAGTAAATGCAAAATGGAAACCTCTGAAGGCTTAACTGTGATTTCCTTTGCATTTTTTGACTTTTATGTTCTAATCTAAGACATTACTGCGGAGACAAGCCAATTTAGTTAAGTTCTTTGGGTGAACAGCCTTGTAACCCACTTCTGCTGCTCTCTCGGACAGACCACAAGTCCATTGATGTGTTCAACACCCGAGTCCTTGGGAATGGGAACCTGATGATCTCTGACGTGAAGGTGCAGCACGCGGGTGTCTACGTCTGCCGGGCCACCATTCCCGGCACTCGCAACTTCACCGTGGCAATGGCAACTCTCACTGTGCTGGGTGAGCCTGCTCCCATTTTCACTGTGTTTGAGCACCTGTGTCCGTCCTTCTGCGCTCTGCTGTGTGCTGGGCTGACGTTTTCTCTCAAACATCGTGCACCAAGGGCTGTAGGGAGACTGCAGAGATGGAGCAGATCACAAAGCTGTGGCTGCCTTCTTCCTGTTGACTTAGATGAGAAGTGTCAGATACTCAGGATTTGAGTTGTGAACTAGCACTTGGAGATACCCAGGTGCAGCGTTTGCTCTGGGAAGACAGACTTTCAACACAGAAAAGGGCCCTGTAACCAAGTAGAAATATGTAATGTGTATCTATGAGAGAACAGTATGTCATAGTCTGGAGTTTGTATTCATAAATGCATGAACAAAAAGACTTTCTGTGCAGATAATGTATCTTTAAACAGATGTGCTTTGTTTACAAGGAATGTGCTTTCTGCTTGTATACATGTGTGTTTGAGGTGCTTGAGGAGAGATTTTCTTATTTGTAAAACTAATTGTTATTGTTGTTATGACTGTCCTTGCTCTTGAAGGGGCTTGATTTTTTTAACTATTTTTTCCTCTTGTAATTTACCCGTAGCCCCACCTTCATTTGTGGAATGGCCAGAAAGCTTAACAAGGCCTAGAGCTGGTACTGCTCGTTTTGCTTGTCAAGCAGAAGGAAATCCTGCCCCCAAAATTTCATGGTTAAAAAATGGAAGGAGAATACACTCCAATGGTAGAATAAAAATGTACAACAGGTAAGACTGCAATTGCTGTAGGAGAGCTGTGCTAGTGATGTGCTACCAGAAGATGACATTACAGTAGCTAGCTATAGACTATCAAGATAGAACTTGAGTCAACCTGAAATGGGACATTAAATGCAGTGATGGATGCACATTAATCAGCACCTAAACTCAGTAAAGCTTACCTGGTAAGTGCCCTGCCTGGCAGGGAGGGTGGGCAGGACTGAACTGAAGAGATTTGCGACAGAGTTACTTTAGATTTACAGAGTAGCAGAATCTTGCTACTACTTCTGTTGAGTGAGCAGTTCATACTAAAGAGTTGGTAAAGGAATTACAAGCTTAAGGGTCTGCTTTTTGCAGGGAGGGAATAGATGCGCAGTTTTATTCCCATTGTCCCTGGCTTTGCAGGCACAGCAAGAGCAGAACCACGGCAGGTTTTGCAGAGCACTTCAAAGTGCTAAATTTCACTGCTGAACATCCATTTGTAATAGAAAAATTTGTGGCATGTAAATCAATTATACTAAACTTAGGAAGCAGAGGCAAACATAAGTTGTTTTATTTTGCGGAGCTAAGTTTATCCAAGATGTGAGCTTCTTTTCCACCTTTTTCTTCCTTTTGGATCCAGTAAATTGGTGATTAACCAGATCATTCCTGAAGATGATGCCATCTATCAGTGCATGGCTGAGAACAGCCAGGGCTCCATTCTCTCCAGGGCCAGACTCACTGTGGTTATGTCAGAAGACAGGCCCAGTGCACCTTACAACGTCCATGCTGAAACCATGTCGAGCTCAGCAATCCTGTTGGCCTGGGAGAGGCCACTGTATAATTCAGACAAAGTGATTGCATACTCTGTGCATTACATGAAAGCAGAAGGTAAGCAGTTTGATTTAAATGCCGTCTAGTGATTTGAATGTGACAAGAACTTGAATGTACTTGCAAAGACTGTCAGATTTGAGTGGTTCATATTCAGGGCTGCATCAGAGCATTCCAGCATATAGATGCATACTGTAATCAACAGGCAAGCTTGGGGAAAAATGCTTTCCCACATCATCTCATTTGTGGGACTGAGTGTTCTTCCAACTTACCTGTGTCTTATGGCTCCAGTGAGCAAATTCTGGCGTTAGGAGAGGGCTTTGGAAACTGGGGCCTCCATAGTGCTCTCTGGATTTCCCTCTGTCCTCGGCAGGAATTTCTGCCTATTCTCTTCTGCGTGTGCATGGCAGGGAAGAACAGAGCATACAGCAGAGTCCTGGAGGCTTACAGAGTTGCACTTCTCACCACAGACTGCTCCTTTGTCTAGGTCCCCAAACTCTTGTGACTTTACTGGCTTTCATACATTTTGGAGTAGAAGAGTTGATACTTTGTCTTCACTACCTTCTCTTAAAAGGAATATTGGCCAAATGGTAAAATCTACTCTTCTTTCACCCCTTGGACTCCTGTAATGAGAAACGTCTATTCAAATGCTGAATGGCCACAAGTGGCTTATCCCAGTCTCTGAAATGATACACAAGTTCCTGTATAGAATGGAATGGATAGTTGGAATAAAAATGAGGAACTAGACATTTTAAAATCCTTTAGTATTATGTAGTTGCTTTGAGTTAAGGTAATTTAAAGTGGTAGGAAACAGCCATTTTTCAAAAGCAGGAGGTGATGGCTTAATGGCTTGAAAAATTGCTAGGTGTATGGCTTTAAGTAAGCTGCATTGCAGCCCTGTTTTCTCAGAGTGATTTCTGTTTCCATTTCTATTCCGTAAGTGGTTTATTCAAGGACAGCACTGCAGATGCTCAGCCCTGTGTGGAATTCCAGCCTGCCATCTGCTAAGCAGAGGACAGGAAAGACAGCTTAATTACTCTAATACTGATGCAGGAGCAGCCACATTTGCTTTTGCAAGTGGGATATTTCAGGACACAGGAGAATTTTGTCCGAAGGAAGGAAGGAAGGAAGGAGTTTTAAAAGATAATGAGGACAAGAGGTGTGGGAAATTACCCCCTACTCTTTCAGTCACTGAGGTATTGTGCTCACAATCCCTTCTTATAGCTAATATGAATAAAGTCACACTGAGTAAGTTATCTGGAAAATTGTAGAGAGCAGAGACCAGATAACTTCAAAGAAAACTGGGAAACCGTCCTTAGGGAAGTTTGTATTTGTGCAGGAAATAATCTTGCACAGTAGTGGAAGGAGGTATCTTCTGGAATATGTTTTTTGCAAAATCATTTTGTAGTCCCTGACTTATTTGCTTGCTTATCCAAAGGTTATATTTTGTGAAATGAGATTACAGTTTGTCTTGGTTTAAAAAAACAAAACAAACTTCAAACAAAAGCGAGCAGCCAAACAGAAACCTCTGATTTATTTGAACGTACTTTCTCAAGTACCCATTTTTTTCATCTTTCCTAACTGTCATGTGGTATTTATTTTATTTAATGTAATGTCATTGTGCATCCTTTCACATTAGTGAAAAAAATCCATACAAGGAGAGTGGAGAGGGCTGTGTAAAGAGGAGTAATTACAGTGGTGGGATTCAAAATGTAGGTGATCTGCATGTGTTTTTAATTTTGTAATATGATTGCATAGTATCAGAAATTTGCCACAGAGCTTAAACCTCACTTTTGTCTTACTTTATAGAAAAATGTTGAGCTTCAAGGGCTAGTGAGCTGCATGTCTGCAAAAGTAATACCTAAGTGATAGTGGTAGCCTGTAAACCTTTCTGGGGATCTTGCTCTCATATCAGAGGCATTATTCAAAGTCTAGAAAATGCCTTTGAAAAATTATCACATCAACTATCTCTCTCTAATGTAAATTTAGAAACAACTACATTTAAAGAAATGCAAATTAATTATTAAGGAAAATCTTTTGATGAGATTCACACCATACCAGGTCGTAGAGGTTCTAACATAGACTGCTGACATCTTTATAAGATGTCAACATCTTATTTACTCTCTAAGATTTTCAGATAATTATGTATTAATGTAAATATTATGTATGAATGTATTGCTTCCATTATTCCGTTTGGCTTGTCTTTCCCCGTTTCACACTCACACCCTGTTTCTGACCCTAATGAAGGTTAAAAACTGTCTCAGATACATCTGACTTGACTAAGTTTTATCTTTGCTTGAAGCTTCTTATGAACATAAATGTATAGACGAAAAAGTTATGGACAAATTGCTCTTTTGTTTTAGTTAGGACCCTCCTTTGCAGGTGTGAGTAAAGAACATAGTACTGCCAAAGGCAAACAGTGCTTGCCAGGACTCCTAAGTTGTACTGATGTTTGCGATTTCATAAACTTTAAACAGAAAGCAAAACTGGATAATGCATGAATTGTATGCAGTTTTAAAGAGGTTTTTCTTTTGTAGACATCACAATATGGTAGGTGCTTTGAATACAAGAGATACCATCACTTATTGTTACATTTTACAACTCGCATATTCTGATGTTTCACTGTGAAAACAAGTTCAGGTTCTCTTCCCTATATAAAAAAAAAGTTAGTGTTTTAATCAAGCTAGTTGAAAAAACTAACAGGTGTGGGTTTTGTGTGTTTGTTTTTTGTTTCTTTTAGCAGAATATTTTACATTCAAATTGGGGTCATAGTAGCAAGAAGAATAAGGGTCTGATGAGCGTGCATGTTGGAGTGTGTTAATTCCTTGTTAGTGATTGAGAAAAGGCACAAAGGGAACGCTGATTGTGGTGGAAGGCAAGCCTTGTTCTCTATTATGGCTGTTTCATTAGGGCCTCTGCATGAGGCCTAGCAATCCATTCAATGAGAGAACAAGTCCTTTTAATTTGAACTCAAGGATCTTGTTTAGCAGGTCAGAAATCGTGCCTTGCAATTCCTAATTAACGAGCCATTAACTAGTCTGTTGTGAGATGCTCGTAATCTTGTCTAATTAAAATGCTATCAAGTTAATTCATAAATGTGGGAAAACTTAATGGTGGAATTTGCCTTTCGTTTTGTTTATAAATTCATTTGTGAGGAGGAGGAGCTGGCTCTTACAGAGTTTTGATTAAGTTGACATGTACTTGGTGTGAATTGTTCCTTAACACAGCAGTTTTCACCACACTTGGTCCACTTTATAGCCTTCCTCTGTAAGAATAAAGCCCAACAAAGACAAGAACTGCTGCGTTTTCTTGCTATGCATATTTTAGTGTGAATTGCTGACAATTTTTTCTTTTTCTTTTTTTTTTTTTGTTAAGAGGAGATTTATCCTAACACTTTGTTTTTCTTGGTACTCCTGCTGTTACCACTTCTATTGCCCAAGGAA
>WAAG01063981.1:14241-32492 GCA_013390105.1 Tichodroma muraria | reverse complement strand
AAAATAATTTATTTATTTATTAAGAAGCAGAATTAAAAGCTGTTTCTATTCTGTTGTATTCTAAATTAAGTTGTTAGGTTTAGGTTATAGGAAGTCAGATATCATAAGAAATAATTACGTGGATACACAGATGAGTTAGAATCAAAGTCTGGAGTGAAGTTTAGACTGATGGACATCCAGATTTTTGCGTGAAAAATAGTTGTTCCTAGAATACAAGACCATTATATATATATTTCTCTGACCTCAGCACCGAAGTCTCCCGAGCTGCGTTTGGAACCCATGAACTGCACAACCATTGCAGTGCAGTGGCAGCAGGACTCTGAGGACACTGCAGCTGTCCAGGGGTACAAATTGTACTACAAGGAAGAGGGGCAGCAGGAGAATGGACCTATTCTGTTGGATGCCAGGGACCTGGAATATACTGTCAGTGGTTTGGGTGAGTGTACAAAATATTTCTCAACTCTTTTGGAAGGCGGTGACCCCTTAGACAGCTTAAATCAGTAAGCCTGTAAGGCAACAGAGTTACTTTTGGCCACCCATTTTCCCAGCAATAAGCTTTGCAATCTTGAGTTAGGCTGCTGCGGGAATAATCCTCTTGCAAAATATGAGTTGCACAACACTTAGATAAAGCTTTATAAATAAATCTTTACAAGATAAATCTTACACAGGATTTACAGATCTTATAAATCTTGTGTAAGTTGGAAGGACACCCAACTACTTATCACAAGATACAGAGCTTAGTTAGTAAATACTGTTAGTAAACAACATGTCTTTTTAATATTCACTTTAATATGCAGGTGTTTCATATTTTTGGTGTTTATGCCTGATCTAGGAACAGTGAAAGATTAATACAGAACACCAGTGATTTTTCTCTGCCATTTTTAGCTTATTTCTTTCTTACTTGTAGCCTTCGTCACGGGTATACTGCATGACAAGCACTGCTTGTTCAACATAGAAGCAAGTAGCTCTTGTGCATGTTATAATCATGTTAATTTTTTTAAGGAGTACTGGTAAATATTTGCAGGACTGAGCACAAAGATTAGGGCACGGAGTTTGCTGAGTACCACCGGAGTCTTTTCACTGATTGCCTTACTGTTTCCTCCTGTAGCTCTTGCCATGTGAATTAGTACAGATGTGTTGGGATCATCCCCAGGTGGAAGGTACTTTGTTTACATGCAGAACTGAGAGTTTCTTTCTTCAAAAGATGCAATCTATCACATAATTAGCAGAAGTAATATAGGACTTGACACTTGCTGTTTGAAATGACATAGTTTACTTGGTGGTATTGTGGAGAATTAATCTTGACTAAGTTATCAAAGTTGACCTGCAGCCTTAACTAGGTCAAATGCCTTCCTGACCATGCTCAAATATTCTCATTTGCTGCATACAGTTGAAATATAATTTTAGGGGAAATTTGAGAAGAGTATTCTGGCCTGTTAACTGGACAACTGACCATCTGTGACCATTTCTAGCCAGGGCATCTGGCAGTGGCTGACTGTTTAAGAGAGCTGCGAGACAAAAGAGCACTTTTGAGAGCACAGAAAGGATGTGGTGTCTGTGTGTCCTAGGACAGAAATGTGTAAATCTTTTTCTTATTATGCAATAAAAAGCTGTCATTTCAAACACGTGCAAACTTATTAACAATGTGATTTGCAGATATGGATTTTTCTCAGTACACTAATACTCCTTTGATAAAAATACTGTTTTACAGTATTATATTAAAATGTATATTATCTATGTGTATTTGTTGGATTCTCTTTCCAGTAAACATATAGACAGATGAGAAAATGAAAGAAAAGTGAGTTTGAAAGTTACAACTTTCATGTGGTCACGATTGAATTGCAAGAATTCATGTGCTTGAGTTAACCATTCAGTCATGATGCATGTGATGTGTTGAGTGTTTATTCTTTATCATGATTCTCAGTACCTAAATACGGTAACCAAAACATGATACATTCCATATACTCTGATTGCTGTAATTTATATTTTTCACATCGACATAATTTGTGCTGCTATAGGCTAGTTTCACTGAAGAGTGTTTGTTTTTTTTTTAATGGGATGCATTGAGTTATTTGAAGTGTATATCAAATATGAGTTTGGGGGGTTTTTTGCTTTATAGCATTTACAGTAAAAGACATTCATTACTACAGCTACAAAAGACTCAGCTCAGGAAAATTGATTAGGTCATGATTTTCCACTGCAAATATGATTACTTACACTGCAGTTTGAAAAGTTCACAGAGACTTCTCGTAGTGATAGTGCCTGTCTGACTACTGTGTTTGCCCTTTGCCAAACTGCCTGCTTGAAATACTTGTGCATACCAAATTATTTCTTAGAAATCAGTACAAAGCCAATCTTCTGCCTCTGGCAGCTGCACACGTGGAGATTGTAGCAGGCAGAATTGTATGCAATATATAAATCCACAGAAACAGTAGCCACATCCACACATTAAGGAGATGATTTGTTAATCTTTTTATTTCTTGTAGATCATTTCAGTAATTTGGACCAGTACATTTATTTATTTATGCATTTAAAAATTAAAAATATTGGTTATTAGGAAGTGGTCCTACCCGGTACAATTTGAGGTGAAGCAAGGCAAGCCACCACACTGGGTTTTGTGACTATGGTAAACCGATTTTTCATGAACTGGACAGAGGCTTTGAGGACTGATGTTCTGTCATCCATTTTCCTCTCCTGAGGACATTGAACTACTGATTTATTGACAGAGTCTTTAAAATAAATGTCTTCATTATAAGTTACATCAATTAGAATGCTGCAGGTGTGAAACTTGAAGGGGAAAGGTGTGTGTTAAGAATTTTGGTGTATTATATGTTAGATAATATGGTCAAAAGGAAAGGTTATTCCTAATTTGAAATAATATGCTCACAGTCCTAGGTGATTCCCAGTGGCAAAGAAGGAGCAATTTCTCATGCATTATCTGTTGTCACTGAATTTATATGGCTTCCAAACACTTCCTCTTCATGTCTTTGTCATGACCTACAGCTGCCCTACCATTCCCTGTTCTTTTGCATGGTTAATAAACTGCAGATAGACTTCTAGTGACATTTAGAACCTGTCAATACATCTGTCCATGGAACTTTCTGCAGATGTTGGTACAAATGCCAGTTGTGCAAGATATGTGTATTCAAATAAGACATTTCACTTACAATGTGGCAATTAAAGTGCATCACGAAATGAGAGTTCATGATTGTCTCTAATAAGAGTACATTAGCATTATTATTGCCAGCATTGTTGATTGCTTGGTTGTTTATAGCTTTGATATAACTACTGTAAATGATTGCAAATGTCTACAGGACTCTTGATGGAAGAATAATTATGATAGATAAAGCAGAATCAGCAATGCTAGTGTGAAATAGATTACAATGATTAAACATGGCATGTAGCAGTATTAATATTATGCTGCGTATTTTTAGTCTCTTGCTGGTTCATACCTTGTTTTCTGAGAACTGACCTCTCTTTCTCCAGTGTAGGTCTACCCAGTTACTTCTGTGTGTTTTTAAATCAAATTATTTAGCACGATAGTCACCACGTAAATAGAATTAAATGATCTGATCATTTATTCTCAAAATAAATATCCATAGTTTCACATAGACATTTGTTTGTGTTAAAGGTCTTTGCATTTATTTTTCAATAGCAGGCCACTTCCTAGTCCAGTGTAAAATTCCATTATTACTTGAATTTGCCACAGGAGCAGACCCTTGGGTGCATACCATGCATTTTTGTCTTTATTTTTAATTCCTCCATTGCTTCCTTCTGGTCTAGAAATTTTTCCCTCACAGAAAGTCTTTCACTGTGAGACTTGAGAAGTCTGCTGGTATAGGTAATGGTTCAGAATGTGTGTTCAGAAGCTGAAGTGAGTATTGCTGGTGGAAGAGTTTGTTGGGGAACCTTCTCACTGTGCAACAGGAGAGGGATTGATAAAACTTGAAAGTTAAAACAAAGACAGTGTCCAGAGAAGCTCAGCCCCCCCTTTAAGAGAGTTCAGATTATTTTTTTCAAAGAGTATTTAAATCATGCGCATGTGCTTCTGTGCCTCTGTGAAGCTGGTATCACTGCTGGGCTAAGGGGAGTGTTTGCCTGTCAGAGCTCACTGCATTTGCAGCTGTATCACTGGTAGGAAAGTGGAGCCTACACAAGGATGGCAGTGACTCAGAAGAGCTTATCTGAAGCTTATCTGGGAGGATAAAATCAAATTCAACTTCTTGGTTAGCAAACTCAAGAAATCTTGATCAGTTCTGATGCTGTGACATGAGAACTGTTTTTTCAAGCCTCCTGGAAATCTTAATCTCTGTGAACTTCTTTGTTCAGTTCTTATCATGCTGGTAATTAATTAAATGAATGCCACTGCTGATGGGGGATTGCAACATGTTGTGCCTGTAGCCTTCAAGGCTTCTCTACTTGGAGGGAGGGAGGAAAGCAAGAATTCACTCTGCTAATTCATTCTTCCCTGGCTGCTGGGTGGGAGCTGTACCACCCCCGGTGCTGGCAGTTACATGAGGGTTTCAGGAAGTTACACTTTGGTGACAAGGCAGACATAGGGTCCCAGTAAATGCACCCAAAATCCTGAGGCCAGGAGGTACTGGCAGAGATGTGCACAGTTCTGTAGGTGCTTTTTTGGTTTTGCTGCATGATGATATCAGAGTAACTTGTCTCACACAGACACTTCAGGGGATGGAAAAACTAGTCTGTTTGCTCTGGTGAAAATGCCTTAAGCATCAAAGCCCATGTTCCTCAGCCTTTCCCTGGAGAAGGCCCCTCCCCAGGACAGCCTGTGGCATGGAGTGTCCTGTGCTGGGAGCATTGCTGGCTCCCCGGGGCCTGGGGCTGCAGGGGCACTTGGCAGAAGCTGCGAAGTGTTGGACGACCATGAAATGGAGTGTATGGAGTGTTTTATAAAACAAACCATTGAACTAATAAATTGGTTGATGATTCCTGAGAGGCTTGGAGAACACTGCAAGCTTTCCCTCTGGGAAAGCTTCTCCTGTGCTGATGGGGTCTTCTAAACAGTTTAACATAAGGTGCATAATAAGCCTGGTACTTCTCCTGTTACCCTGGTTTTACATTACCCATTGGTATTTTCCCTGCCCCAATCTAGTACTTTTGGAAAAATAATTGGATTCTGTTAGACTCGTGTGTGATGTACTCCAGAAAGTTTGCTCTTAGTCAGAAAAGCTTCCCCATCTGAAAGCTCTTCTATGTTCTGCCTTTTCCCAGTTACAGAAAGGAGAAGTAAAGCAAAGGGAATTTCCTGGTGTTCCTTGATTTGGACAATACTTCCAAGGGAAGAATTTGTCAAAGTCTGAATGGCACAAAGGCACATTTTGTGACCCTGCATGGCATTCCCCTTTGGAAAGGGAGCTTCTGCTGAAGAATTAGCCAACTACCTACTACACTTAGGATTCCCCCAGAGACTTGGCCTTCACTTGTTTAATTTCCCTGGGATCTATTTATATTGTGTTACAGCCATGACTGTAGCTAAGCTTTAGTCCAGGGCAGCAAGGATGACAAGGTCATTCAACAGTCTTTAGAAATTGAATAAGGGTGTGTAAGAAGAGTCAGTGCAAAGAATTCCTCCAATTAAGCTGCCTGATTCATATCACCCAAGCTTCTTGTGTAATGATTCTGTGCTAAATAAAGCGCTTTAAGGTTTCATAAAGCAGTTGATAGGATGGTCAGATAGCACACAGCAGTTTCATTTGCACCATATTGCAAATGAATGTGCTGGAAAACGGTAAGTTTTAAAAACTTAATGGCATCTCTGACAGTGTTGATGCTATCTTTCTTAAGAACTGCAAATGCTGAAGTACTGAGAAGGAACACTGTAAGTGCATTTCATGTGTTAATGTAGTTATTTCTGAAAGCTGGGGCTCTAATTTCAGTTTTATGCCACGTTTTGTTGGTGTCAAAGTGTAGTCCCACATGCTTGTATCTGACAGTTCTGGAATACTGAAAATTGTGTATATGGGAATTGATACTGCTTTTTGTTTCTAAGTTACTGTGGAAATTTAGCTTGGAATTCCCATACAAATTCAAGGAGCCAGGCATTCCTACAGTTTCATGAAGTGATGTGAAAGAAACACAGGTCTTTCTTGAGAAAGGCTCTTTTTTTTTTTTTTTAATTTCATTGTTAACTATTCTCAAATGGCATTAAAGAAAATATAATTTAGTATAACAGATACACTTTTTTCTGCTTGAGGTACTTTACATCAGATCAGACATGCATAGTTAATGAAATGCTGATTTGAGCAAAAGACACATCTGTTAAAAAAATAATTGAAAATTGCTTTAGTGCTTAAAAAAGATGAACTAAAAGCTCAGTTTTCTTGCTTGGAAAACCAGATGATTGCACTGCCTGCTGTATATACTGTAGTCATTATATTTACATTGTTACATAGTGAAAAGTGTGTAATAGCTCAGTAGGTAACCAGGACAAATATTATCATTTATTTCCACTGTTTACAGCTGGGTCAGTCTAGTGTTTACTCATGCTGATTACATCCTTAAACTAAACCTCTTATCTGTCAATTCTCCTGATTGTGTGTAACAGCCTTGCTACTACTACTTATCAGCTAAAACATAAGGGATTTGCTGAGAGGGGAGGAGGAATTGCACAGGAATAAAACCAAAAGCTGTAGAAGTAAACTGGGTACGTTTAAAATCAGCTGACTGTGACCCCTTTCTCTTTCCCAGCCATGGCAGATTATGTATATTTGTAGTTAACAAACCCAAGATCTTGCCTAGTCCTGCTATGATAGTGCTTCATCAATAAACAAGAGCACATCAATAAACAAGAGCTTCTATGATAGTGCACATCAATAAACAAGAGCTTCTATGGCACAACAATAAACATTCCTTGCTCAATGATCATGAAAGACAGACCTGTCACCACTCTAAATGAGTCTGTCTTCCAAATGCAGACATGGCATATCTGTATATCATTTTTTCCTAATTTTTTTTTCTTTCAGGTTTTGAAAGGTAGATTATAGATTAGAAGAGAGAATGGAGGGAGTTTTATTACCCTGTAACTTTTTTTACCTGTAAGATATCAAAGCAAATGCTGCTTTGATAAGCTTTTACCTCTTTTATATAAGGAACCATATTGCATTTTACAGGCTGTAAATGTAAACAGAGATCAAACTGGGGTTTGTGTTTTGTTGTGATTTACAAACTGCCGCATCACGTTTTGTTTCCAGTGTATGTCAGTGATAGTAATTTCTCTAGGTCTGTTTGTAGCGGAGGGCTCCCCTCGGGCTCAGATTTACCACCCGTGCTTGTGGAAGAGCAGACTGAGTGGCAGAGGCAGGAAAGGCATCAAATCTCTGTCCTGTGTGACATTTCTGCTCATGTACTTGTTGGTCTGTGTGTGGCTGGGCTGTACTGGGGAAATATCAGGAGGCTGCACAGTGCAAATGCACTGACACGATGTGACCAGACACTGATTCCAGACTCACCCACTTGGTTTGTGCCTTCCTTACGGAAGGAAAATAACTACGCTGCTCTGTTTAGGTGAAAAATTGGTTCACCAGTGTTGTAAATTGAATTCTTACTGGGCAAAACTGAAGCTCTGTTGAACTCTGTGGCCCTTTGTTGGAGCTTGTTGTCCTGGCATCCATTACATCAACTGTGTCTTGGGCAAAGTTTTATTTAAGCACTCTTGCACATGACTGAGTGGGAGTCCCAGATAAATATCAGCTTGTTCTGAGCAGATTTGCTGGGGAGCAGCCAGTTAACTGTCAGCTGCTAACGCTGCATACCTTTTATGCAGTTCAAGTGACACATCTGTAAAAAACTGTAAGGCCTTCCTTCCTGTGTAGTTCTGCCATTATTTGTTTTGCATTGTGCAATATTGCAGATTTGTATCATTATTGCATATTTTTGCTTTAATTTTTGTTTTTAAAAAAAGATTTCTTTGTCCTCTGTTTTCGGTCAGAATTTTAATTTACCTCTATTAAAGAAATTGGATTAATTTTTTTTAAAATCACATCACCCTTACTTCGCCCATGTTTTTTTGTTTTTTTGAAAGTAAACATTACTTTCATACAGTTCATTTCTAGCGGAAAGTTTTAAATAATTTTTAATGTATTTTCCAATTTTAAATTACACCATCAAGCCTCTCTAGGTTACCAATTTAGACAGTAATCAACTTCAGTAGGCACTGGAATACTGACATTTATAACATCTGCATTAGCAACATAACTTGTTTTGGTGTTGATTAAAATGTTATGTATGACAGACCCTTAGGAAGAGGAATTATTGGGCTTTCTTTGAATTAACTGCAGAGACATGGAATGGCTCTAAAACTCATGGAAATTTATTAATTTGTCAGCATGATAAGCACTTAATCTTGGGTCAGAAAGATGCATTCTTGCTCTCTTAGTTAAGATCTTTCATGAACAGGTAGATTGTGTTTTGGTAGGATTTTTATGTCTAATATGTTTTTATGTAACTTTCTGGAACATGCTCTGGTCCAGTTTTGAACTCAATTATCTGGGAAAATAGTTGTGATATCCTCATTTAAACATGCCTTGACTTTTAACTTTCCAAGCTAGTGGCTCTTTAAAGGGGAAGGGCACATCAAGGGAGTAGATCCTCAGTGCAGGATAAAGATTGAGTGTACTGCACTTAAAAAATTAAAATCAAGAGTGCTAAGACAAGTTAAGCCCTGCTCTAAAGAGATACTGTGAGCTGTCAGGATGAGGGAAGTGTCATTGCTTGGGACAATGCCTTGTAGCAATGTTAAAGGTAATGATGTAAAGATAAGGACTTTGCTGAGGCAACAGGAGAGATTATGTTCCATGGGCCCTCTCCAGTAGCATGGAGGGGTTTTGTCTATTTTTGAGACTTTTGTCTCTTCATCAAGTGTCCCCATAAATGAGTTGGATGCATATTTTTCTCAGGGGATCGGGTTAATTGTATCACAACTCCAAGAACTGGAATCAAGGGTGCTTCAAAGCCTTCAAAGTAGTAGGAGGAGATTTTTTACATTCTGGCAAAATAACTTGCCAGCCTGTAGTGAAGCGAAATGTGTTGACTTCAGGGTAAACTTTTCGATGGTGGGAAAGCGATTAGAATCTTGCAGGAAATGCTGTCTGCTGCTCTGCACTCCTGGGGTAGGAATTCCACCATTTAGAGCTGAACCTGTGTGGGAATTCAGTTGGGAGATTGTGTCATGTTGATTGAGTAACAGTTAGGATGCATGCAAATAGTGTTGCATTGTTCATTTGCTGGAGCTGAAGGTTAAAATTTGCTTCATGAAAGGACATATTGATCACTCCTTACAATAAGAAAGTAGTAAATAACTTTAAGAACCTCTAAAATGTTTTTAAGTATTACAATGAATATGCAATAAATAGATTTTGATAACTGTAAGGTAAAAGTGACCACTAAATAAAGACTTAATTTCTTGAAACTGGAAATCAGGTTAAATGTATGGCCCTTGTTTAAAGCTAAAAATGAGCAAGCAGATAATGATGGCAGGGATGACCAGATGAGTGATAAAAGTTTCTTAAACAAAACAACAGAATAAACCAAACAAAAGAACCCCACAAATCTGAACTACTGTGTAAATTCCTGCTGTACAACCCTTTTTAGATTTAAACAGAACTTTAAATATGGTGGGTGGGGGTTTTTTCCTCCTTTTTTTCCTGGAATGAGAGGATTTGTCTCTGGGAGACAGCATTATTTAATTTGCTCTTTATTGGACTTCATTAGTAAAATACTTAAGTCCTGGATTGCAAAGAAACTGCTCCTTGGAGAAAGCTTAGAGAAAACTCCTGTTATAGGAAATTAAATCAACATTGTCCATTAATCATACTGCATGTCAACCCCCAGACCTCTCTTGATTGTTCTTGGTGAATGTGAGGAACCATTAGATGTGTGAGGTCCTTAAAGGTCTAAGTAAGTCAAAGGGGAAGAGTTTAAAAAAATGCCACCATTAGCACATGAAAGAGACTTCAGAGTGGACAGAAGAAAACATTTGCTGTACAGGGCTAGTTACATTTCTTAATTTTTTTTTTCCTTTTTAATTTATTATTTTCTTCCGTTGTTAAACAACAATCCAGATGTTGTGATCCAAATGTTAATTTAATTCATCCTGAAGCTTTTTTTCATTAGCTTTTTTTTTTGGGTCATGTTACCAGTTGTAGTTGTATGGAAATGGTAGTAATAAGGAATCTGTAATTTCTGTGTTAGTGATAAGCAAATGCACTTTTAAAGTGAAGCTAATATGTTCTCTGGTACCTTCTCTGCCTTGAGTAACACCTTGGTTATGTATTTGCCACAAAGGCATTATTGCTAACAGAAGCATTTTTTTCAATTTTGGGAAAAGATACAGTTGTGAAAAAGTGCATGTTTTTTTTTTTTCAGGCTTCCTGGAATCACACTTCTGTGGCAAATGAAGGGGAGGGATGTAGGAAGTGTGGGGAAAAAACAATGTTGTGTTGGAAGAAGCCCCTCTTGGCTGTAAAATGTCTCTTCCAAACCTGGGATTTTAAGGATTTTTTTTTTTTGTTGTTGGTTTTTGTTTGTTTGTTTAGATTTTTTGTTGGTTTTGGTTTTGTTTCATTTTCTTTTCTAATCTAGGAAAAATATAAATAAGATTTGCATTAAAAGTGTATTTCAACATTTATACTCATTTTCACAGTGGTTTTTTTACCTTTGTGATAGCCAAATGTTGTACCCCTGTTCAAGCTGGTTATCGTTAGAGAACAAAACCACTTGTTTCTGCATGTGCTTGTAGAAGCCAGGACAGGGAAATCATTCTGATCCTCTTTAATAGATCTGTGAAAGACTTGAGTTTTCTGCCTCTTGTGGCACCCAGTTGTGCATGCTGGGGGTCTTTGTACAACTGACTGACACTTTTATGTACTCAGACAAAGGAGGAGTATACAAAATCCTGTATGCCAATACACCTTGAAAATGCAGATTTTTTTAAGGTAGTTGAACTGGAGATGTTTTGAGGTGGTAGGTAGGATGGTGTATGTGGGAGAAGAGAGACAGATGGGTAGATGTTGCATTACTGTGCTTGTGTCCATTTACCAACTTTCTCCCTTGTATATTCAAGGCCCAGGGAGGGCTGTGCTCACAGCTGCTGCCCAGCTCAGTATGTGTGTGTCTATGTTTGCATGTGTATATGGACACTGTTGGGAGAAAAATAGGATATCTTTTTGATCCTCTTTGTCTTAGTCTAGCCCAGCACTTCTCCATCACAAGTGTACCTCTTATTGTGTTAGTACTTTGTATTCATTGCTATTTTCATGATTATTGCTAATGGCCTAATTTGGCCTTTTTTCTCTCTTCATGTCTTGGCTGCCTTCTTACAGCTTCTCACCTGCCTTTATTTAATCTCCTATTAGCCCTTGTTGTCTTGGTGACAATCGCTTGCCTTGGAAATCTCAATTTGTAGTGCTCCCTACCAGTTTTCCGCGCTGGAAAACTTTTCTCAGAGGTGGCTTGGGTATATAAAGTCTGTGTGTTATCCAGACAGAGTAGAAAGGCTCACATGGGCTGTGTTTGATACCACTGTCAAATAGACAGTGATGTTCATCCTTCTCTTTCAGAGCTGACAGCCATATCTTGCTTCCAGCCAACCCAATGAAATACCTGAAGAAAAGCACCAAAGCACAGTCAAGTTGTAGGACAGAAAAGTGACCTGCTCGGTGTGATTCAGATTGCAGGAACGAGTCCAGGGTACTCCAGCTGACCCAGCAGTGCCTGTAACTCCCTCTTTCCTTTGAGCCTCCCTGTTGGAAGATTTGCCTCTCAAGGGTCATCTTCCCCCTTGCTGGAGCCTGGAGGAGTCTGCCAGTGGGACCTCAGAGCCTGTGTTGTCTCTTGTGCTGTCTCTTGTGCCCTTGTGCAGGGCAGCTGAAACACTTTGCCTGGAGCATCCACTTCAAGCAGTTATTCTTATTTCCACTCTTCTAATAACACATGTTCATCTGTCTGTGCTAAGAACACATGCTGTGTTCTTCCGGCAGTTTGTAACAGTCCCATGAGTTTCACAGGTGACTGAGTGTTCACTGTCCCATGTTACACACTGGGTACCTGGAACACAAGGAAGAGAAGGGCCATTTTCATGGACTGCTCAGGTACTGATGGTTTAAGCTGAACGTGCTAACAATATAACAATATCCCTGCAGTCAGTGACAGAACTGAGCTGTGAATGTCCAGCTTTCCAGCTTTGCATTCAGTCTATTAGATAACAGCTCCCCCTTGAGGGAACTGTCTTTTGTTAATAAACTCATAACACAGCTCTGGGATCAGTGGAGTTTTAGATTTAGGTTTGAGGGTCACAGTTTCACCAGGCTGTGTGAAACAAAGCGGACTCATGGTGGCTATGCTGAGTCCTGACCGGCAGCCAGGGCTCCCTCTACTGCCTCGGGATGTTGTTTAGCTCTCAGAATTCATCCAAGTGCAACTCAGAGCACAAAAAAGTAGCAAAAGCTGGCACTTTTGGAAGAAAACACCCCACATTCCTTGTGTACCTGTCTCTGTGAATTTGTGCTGCTGCTGCTCCCTATGCTCGCACACTTCTGACACTTGTGTTGGGGCACAGGGACACAGTGGGAAGTGGCAGAGGCAGGCAGCGGCAGGAATGAGTGGCTGAAGGATGAGGGGAGCAGGCTGGCTTCTTTCAGCAGCAGCACAGCTAATGGTGCTTTAAAATGCTCATCAAACTGCAGGCTCAACGGAATATTTATAAAACTGAATTGATGATGGGAAACCCTTTTAATTGTACAGAGGGAGATAGCTAAGAGTTAAGTAGCTCTGTGTTTATTTTACTTAAGCAATCAATCAGACTGCTTTCCACTTTCTAAGTGTTGTATAAACTTCATATGCAGAGGGATTACATCAAGACAATTTTCTTCTCCTTTTTTTCAATCAAGATATTGATATAGGTTGAATTTAAATCTTGAATGCATTAGAAAAGTTAACAAAAATAACTTCCATTATGAATTGTATCCTACTCTTTTGCTCTGTACCTTTCAGTTCGTTAATACAATGCTTGACATGTATTAAATGCTTGTCCTTCACAAAACTTTTAAATAATACAGTAGGTAAGGCAGAAGATTTAAATTATAACTTGTCTGTGGTCAAACATCTGGACAACAGTAGCATTGCTTCCTATGAAAAGTGATTTTGCTTATTAAAAAATAAGTCAAACATTTTGAAGGAAAAATTTAAACCAGAAAAAAATTCCCATATATATAATTATGGAAAATACTTTACAGATACAAGAAACATTCTTGAAGAAAAGGACACACTCATTAAAATTCTGCTGCAGTTTCTGCAGAAGTATATTTTCTTTTCCATGTTGTTATTGTTATTCTGAGCATCCTTTAAAGTACAGTAGTTTTTACCTGTAGTAAATACTATCTATATTAAAAACATGTAATGTTGTAACTGATTTCCCTGTGAAGAAAGATAGAGTTTTGTCTTTATGAAATACCACAAAGTATAAAATAAGTAGTAGAAGCAGTGTTATCAGCTAGAAGAGCAAAAGATTTTCAAAAGTTTGAGGAATGAATTAGAATGCATTAGAAAGTTAACAAAAATTCTTGTTTAGATGCTTCATGTGGACATTAAGCATCTTTGTAGAAGGCTACTCAGGCCACAGTTCACTGAGTAAAGGATTTGAGCTCCTGAGAGTGTTAGGTCCAAATTCAGATTGCACATGTTGACCTCTTTTACACCACCTGTAAGATTTGTTTCTTCTGCTTTCAAGAGTTGGTGTTTCAGAAACTTGGTCTTAATTAAATAGTCTTCAAATAAACCATTCACATCTATTTAACTAAAAGCAACAACATCATTAACACAGCTGCTGCCACTAATATAGACTGAGTAATCCTCCTGATAAATTATCTTAGAAGAGCAGAGTCTTGGCCTGGAAAGAGATGAACACAATATGTCATTGAAATACTGTTTTGGGAGGAGTCAATTGGAGATGAAAAGTTAGTTTAATTTTTACAGAGAAACAGGTTGTCCTGGTCTTCTAGATGGGTATTTTCAGCAAATTTCAGCATACTGAAAGCACTCAAAAATGAGTGAAAGTATGTAAAATATCAGGCTTCATTGCCTGGTGACAAGCTGTCACTTAATTTGTTCTTTTAATAAATGTTTCTGTGCAAATTCATATCACAAACCTCATTATGAATAGCTCCTGCCAGTGTGCCATTGGATGTAACAGTAATGAATATTAGAACCAAGGAAGTAGTAGGGTCCTGGGTATTTCTATTGTCATTACAAATGGAAATTTTCTTTAGGGCGTGTTTTAGAAGTTTGGGATGTGCTGTATGAAAATGTAAAGGCTAAAAATAACACTGCTGCGCCAAACCATTAGGGTGGTTTGGCATAATCTAAATGTAATTAAAATGAATACCCTTGCTAAATGTCAAAGATATGCAACCAGTCAGAGACACTGAAGGGAATGAGGCCTCTAAGAAGATAGGGAGGGAAAAGTAACAGACATGTTCATGCATAGAAGAGATCCTGCAATGCATTTCACGGCAGAGGAAACAGAGCCCTGGGTCCTCGTGCCATCACATTTCAGGTAAAATTACCTGCTGAGCTGAGGCATTTGATATGAACTCTTTACAAGTACTGTTAGCTGTCTTCTCTGTCTCCTGGTTTACTAACGTGTGTAACTGGAAAATATGTAGCATTGTGTGATGGATTTTCAATGAATAATTTATATTAAAAGTAGTGTAGAAAAGAAAGCTTGATGCCAGCCCTTTTGGTTTTTTTTCTTTTTTAATGCAGGATTTAACTTCGGCGAATCAAGTATGAGAGTTGTAATATTAGCAGTAAATGTATCAGTCTAGCTGGCAGCTCATGACAAAGGGGTCAGTTTAGCAATTTCACTGTAAAGTTTGTCATCTGTCTATGTTATCTTGCCCCCCTTCTCCCATATTCAACCAATGAGTGCCAAAATTTGATCTTCCTTAAGAGGCTGCTTTATTTCCATCTGTACACAGTCTGTATGATAATAGTTCAGTGCCCACTCAACTGTGCATGTCCCCAAGCCCGAGGACACGAGTGCAGTTGGGTGTCTGTCTGTCCTGCAGTGCCCCTAGGCCACCTAGTGTCCCAGCAGAGAGAGGGAACCCTGTGTGAGCAGGAGAACAGGGCCTGTGACACCTGCAGTAACAGAACATCCTGCTGAAGTTTGGGCCCTAATGATAGATGCCGCTGGACAGAGCCCACGCAGACAATATTTGCCTTAAGAAAAATATAGTGGGGGTTTCCCCTCTCAGGTATTTTGTTTATTTTCCCGTCATGTTTGGCTTGTTTGACACCTAACAAGTTGAAAGTGTTTTAGTGCAGTTCCTTGTTACTGTCTGAAGGAGAAAAGAACCAGACTGATTCTTAGTTGCCCTGCCTGAAACTTTTTGCATCTTGCAGTCATGCTTGCAACAGCACAGATCTTAAAGCTTGAGATCTGAGTCACCAGACCACAGATGTTTTTGCAATGAAACCGTGCACCTCCTACAAAGTCACCGTGGTGCAAGTAATGATAGATAGTGTTTTCATTTTGCTGCACAAAAGGGTCAAAATGGCATGGGGAGTCCATGACAGACCAGCAGAAAATGTTGGTTCTGAAAGAAAATTTATATCATAGCTCCAGGGGAAAGTTTGGGGGCTGTGAACAGATTGCCTTTGTCATTGTGTGCAAACGTGTTGTTTGTAAGGTGATGCTGGATGTCAGACAGTCAGTGGGTATGTATGATAGAGCTTGGTACCTAAACAAATAAACCAAATTTGGTAAAGTGCTTATTGCATTGTGTTTAGATGTATCTTCTGGAAGCATTCCTCTCAGTATGAAGGCCAGGCAAATTGTCTAGACTTTCTTCCTATCTGCAACCCAGAAACGGACGTTGGTCTCCACTGGGGAGATCATCTCTTCAGCCTCTTGCATCTTACAGAAAAGACCTTTTATAGCATGCTCCTGTTTCGAGGCGTGTTTGTAGCATCATTTCTGTGTGGTTGTTTCTCTCCCCTTTTCCTGAGCCACTGTTGTAACGTTTGATTCACTGTGTTCTGTCACTTGTGCAGGGCTCGCTGCTGTATGTAAGGGAACCTGTTGTGTGGGGTGGCACATCCTGTTTGGATCACGGCATGAATTCTCAGTGGACATGTGTGTGTTAGTAACTGGGGTAATTACAGCTCTGCTGGCTCCTTCGGACACTCTCTCCCTCCCCCTCGCCCTCCCTTTCTTCTTCCAGAGATGGCCTCTCTACATAATTCCATTAAAGTGATTGTGCTTGGAGGGGTGGACTGAGGGGCAGTGCTCTCATCTTTCAAAGCAGGACCAATGAGCTATGTGCTTTCCACTGGGCAGCAACAAAAGAAAGGGTCTCTCAGAAGAAAAGACGAGCACAAAAGATCAAAATTAGGTGTTTGTCCGGGCCTCTGGTATTGCTTTCAAGTTAGCTTTTGAGGGCTCACTTTGAAAACGGTGAGCCAGGCTAGTTAACATAAGGGTGTCTGCTGGTTTAGAGAGCGTTGTTAGAATAACATTGCAAGAGAGCTTTTTGCTTGTGCAATTTAACAGTTCTCTGAAATGGAGGAGAAACACAGGGACTGATGGCAGACTTTACAGGCATGGTGGGAATGTCCTGCGCCATGAGGAAATCGAGAAAACTTAAAATCCTTGAGATTTGCTTCACTTACTTTAAAAAGATTGGAGACCTTCTGATAGTTCTTATTTCCGTGGGCTCCGAAAGGCTGAAATGCTGTGTGCTGGGAATTCATCCTGCCCTGCCAGCCCTCCCCCAGCACTTTTCTGTATGAAGCTGCTATTGCTGATGGTGGGCAGTAGGAGAGGTGATGTTTTTACTGCAAGGGGGTGTGAGGTGTTGTTTGTCCTGGGGCCCTCTAAGGGGATAGCACAAAGCTACAAAAGGGATACAGACCCTTTTCAGATTTAGACAAATAAGCGAGAGCCATCCAAAGCCGTGGAAAGGCAGACTGTTTAGCTGGATCAATTCACATGTGTCATATGTTCCAGTTTCTACCAAAATAAACTTTAACAATGTTGTACAAAGAACAAATTGCTTAGTTTCTACTTCAGTTATTTGGTTTGCAAAGGATAACATGAGTATCACAGACAGTCTTTGTTCCATCTAAATGTTTAAAGTTACCTTTCAATTGAAAAAGAAGTCATGAGATATAAAAGTCTGGTGATTTGTCACTCCTCAAACTATTTTAATGTGATATTAAAAGGTTGTTATTTAAAATTTGATCAATTCAGTTGTGCAACCAGTTGCAATTCTAACTCATTTAAAATAAAAGAAATTAATATTATTATTTGAAGCTAGTAATAATGATTAGAATTTGCACATCCAGCACTTTCTTTTTAAAAACTGTAACAGAACAGGTTTGCTTAACTGTGTTTAATTGTTCAGTACAGGTAAGTTAAAAGGGCATTTTTTAGAAAAGTGAAATAAAATCCAGTACTGAAAATCTGAGAGGGAATACCTGCTTTAGAGAGGAACAGACCCGAGTCTGTATCATCCTCCTGCCTCCCAGGTTTATGTTTCTGTTTGGCTTGATGCGCTTCTCTCTGTCCTTTTCCTCTGGTACATTTGAAATGTATTTGCTTATTTTCCTAATAAGTTTCTGCTGTATTTACATTACTTTGCTTCAAAAGTACATTTTTAAGGATAGTATTTCCCAGTGCTCTTCCTTTCCCACCCTTCCCCCTTAATAATTCCCCTGGACCTCTGTTGCTTGGAGCAGACTTTGGCTAGCCCCAGATTCGGTGTCAAAGGCCGTGACCCCATGTCACAGCAGCCCATGCTGCTGGCCTCTTCTTTGAATAATTATCTGGAGTTTATTGTGTTGAAGGGATGGGTTTGGGGGCAGCACAGTCACCCTGGCAAACCAGACCAATGAGCTCTCCAGCCAGACCACTACCCAACAATGGACCTGTAGGTTATACAAAAAATCCAGCAGCACAAAAGATTAAAATAAAAATGGACATTTGGGCACAGAAGTTTTGTCCTTAGAAAAACTATTTTTTCAGCCTACTGTGGACTTGATACTTTTAACTGAAAGGAAATAAGTATTGTTTTAAATTTTGTATGCAAGCTAGAATAAAGTGGAAATATTTTTCTTATTTCCTTCACCAGCTGTTAGAATTGCCTTACTGGCTGTAGCTTAAGAAGTTATTTCTAGACTTTTAGTCACTGAACTTGGCTCAAAACATCAAGACACCAAACTTTTTTTTT
>WAAG01063980.1:0-10820 GCA_013390105.1 Tichodroma muraria | reverse complement strand
CAATATATCTAAGTTGCTCTAATAATGGATTACATTAGCAGAGATGTGTTCAGAAGACCAATCTGAAGATTGCCCGTATTGACTTGTGAGGGCCCCTGCTATCCCCATGGAGAGAATATAATCACTTAGAGGGGTGAGAAGGTTGGAACTGAGGCCAGGGTGACCAGCTGGCTGGGATATGCATGGGCTGAATCAAATGTTGCCTGTACTTAAGGAGCAATGTTTCTTCATTTGCACAGTGATGTGTTTACAAACAGTGGTTAGTTCCATTTTTATTGGAAGTGAAATATTCTTCCTCTCAACCATGCTCNTAATTCCTCCTTGTGTCAGTCCCTTCCACCCACACACCCTGCATATGCACACAGTAATTTAACATGACATTCTGAAAGAAAAAACAAACACCGTTTACAATCAAGACATCAACCTGTGTTTTAAAATTCAGATTATACAAGTTCAGTGCCTGAATTTGCATAGAAAATGTCTGGTTTGCATAATAACTTGAAAACTATTTCCTTCTCTAATATTTGGGGTTTAACTCCATTTAGTCGTAGTTCTTTCTGGAAGCTGCTAAAGCATTAATACTTAATTCTGGTATTTTTTAATTCTGATCAAAGTATTTGGTTTGATAGAGGATGGATGGTAATCCATCCTCTAGGATTGCAATCGGATCTTTTGTAGGCCTCTGGCACCTGAAAGGTTTTCCCCTGCTCTTGCCTTTTTTTTAAACTGATTATTTAGGCCTTTCTGGTGGAGGTAATAATGGAGATCGGAAACCAAGTTTGAATCTGAGATTGTACCAAGTACTTCCTTTAGACCAGAAAGTTAACTTTGAGGGATTTTATAGAGGACTTACTTTGTAAGGATTTTCCAGGCTGTCATAATAGCATTACGTCCTTTTGTTCAGTCAGCAAGGATTTTGTATGTATGACACACTGTAGCCAAACTGCACTCTGCTCAGAAACATGTAATTAAAGATGTCAGGAAATTGTAGGTTAGTGTTTGTGAGAAGGCTGGCACATGGAAGTAACTCTGACAAGCCCTGTTGGTACTTAAGATTTTCTTTCTCTCCATAGATAATGCTTAGCTATGTAATTACCTTCTCTGGAGAAATAATTGATTTTCATTCCTTTCCCTTCAGTATTTTTTCTTAACTTAGTGCTTCAGTGAACAATGTTTTGGGGTTTTTTTAAGCAAGATAACAATACTGTAACTTCAGAAGGGAAATACTTGCATGTCTGTGAACAATCTAGTCCTAATACAATACTGCAGGCTTTCCTGCACCAACACAGGTGTCAGAAAGTGAATTAGGGGAGGTAGTGCCTGCATCCTGGTTTTCTTATTACAGAGAAGCATTATAAAACCAGAATGATTCACACTCAAGGATTTTAGTTACTCAAAAGAATTGGATCTATGACAACTGTATTCCTTAGGAAAGAGTAGACTAAGAGACTGTACTGATTTATTTTGTATCCTGAGAAGATTAGAAAGGATGAGCTATCGGGTTATTTAACAAAGTAAAATTAGTTCAGGGAAATGTATTTATTTCTCTGAAAGGAGATGGGGACTAAGGAAACACATGTAGATTTCATTTCACTTGGAAAATAGCTGAAATATTTAACAATTTGTCAGGTGGAGCAATCCGTAAAGTTACTTGTTATTAGTAGTTAAAACTAACGATGAGGTAATGATCCAGATTTATTAAAGCTGAAGTTAAAATTAAGTTTGGAGTGGGGTTCAGGTGTAAATATTCAGAATTTCAACAGCTTTTCTTAGGAGAAGTCATCTGCCAGAACCAGAAACAAGTCACAAGTTTGTATTTGTAATAGATCAGATTTTATGAACTCCATTGTTTATTTATCATTGCAGATATTTCTGCAAATCAGATCTGAAGTTTCTGTATAATGTCTTTTCTAATAGGCTTTTATCAGAACAGATCAGAAAATAGTTACCAAGAGCCAAAGATATGAGTATGTTTGAATAGAAGTAATGGAAAAATATGCCTTTGTCCCACAAGCATAATTTATGTCAGAGCAGGGTATAAAAATCACTATTCTGAGGTCTTGTCATGCCACACTTACAAATGTGCCACTGTAGCTGGGTTGGCAGAGTTGTGGTGCAAACCTCCCAAGCACTGATGTAGCATATGCTGAGAGAAAAACCTGTTTTTGTTGGCGAAGGTAGCAGCTGCCTCAAATCTCTGAGTGACATAAGCCACCTGACAAATGCACTCTTATCTCGGTCTAGCTGTAACATAAAGCATAAGGATCCAAATAACCTGCTCCATTGAAAAACAGGCAAAGAACCAAATCCCAGAAGTCCCACCCAAGAGAGACAAATGTTTTGAAACAACAGCTAGTGGAAGTTAAAAACAAATCAGCATTTAGAAAGAGGCTGGCTTAAAAAGACAAATGGTGCTGTATACCTAACAGAATATTGGTGTGCTGCCATGACTTTGACGGGACCTATCTGCAGGGTTGGAAGTAAAGGTTTCCTATCCATCTGACATCTCCAAAAATTATTTTCAGATTACAACCAGAATTTCCTCCTCTGCTTAATATAACTTGATTTTGAGGCTAATTTGAACTTGCCATGCTGATTTTATACTGCAGTGAATGAAGAACAGTCATGATTAAATCATCAGGCTGGGAGAATGGTAACACAGTCTGGTTTACAGCAGTATCTCAAATCACTGCATCTATTTTTGCAGTGACTGTTAGACTGGATATTACATGGAATTAAAATTTTGATTTAAAAAGAAACACAGTTTTTAGCTTCTACACAAGTCAACAAGTTTATATAAAGACTTTGAGGGAACAGTTGCTTCACAGTTATCTGTTAACAGGAGTGGAAAAATAAGAGGTTTTTTAATGCTAGGAGTTTTCATAAACCAGGGTGTGATTTCACAAGATTTCAGCTATCACAGCAGCTGAAAGTGAGTGGGCTGACTCTTCTCTCTGGTTCTTCTCCCTGCCCCTGCCACGCAGTTCTGCCTTCGCCTTGCATCAGCTTCTGTGCTCATGGACCTGAAGATGTGCCAGTTCCACTTGCTAACCTGGTAAAGAACAGCTGCCACCCTAGGTAGTTTTCTGCCAATTTAGCAAGCTGATTTAGTTTAATGTGAAATTGGGTGACTACTAGAATCCATCTCTTTTTGTAATAGCAAAGTCATAATTCGTGTCAAGCGATTCAATAAAGCTGTGCCCTTAGGGTGAGGTTTCACAGGATGCCGGAGCCGTTTTTGCAGCTTGCTGCTGCTGTCAAAAAGAAGAATCCCCCAGGTACACGTTTCCTACTTCTTTCCCAGTGTTCGGTGCTGCCCCCTTTTTCAGCTGGCTCAGCTCACTCAACTGGCAGAAAATGAACCCAGCAAAAGTGTGAACAGCTTTATGTCAGTTCAGTAAACTGAACTGGGAGGTATCAGACAAGTGCCAGAGCCAGCATGGCTGTGGACTGGCACTGGGTAGGCAGTGGGGAAGAGGAGAGGAGGGAAACCTCTTTCAGCAGCAGAGCGATGCAAGGTTGGCTCAGCTGGCTTGTGAAACCATGTTACTTCACACAGTAAAACAACCGTTTTCTCATTGTGAGATGCACTCTGATATGCAATTCATTTTGAAGATTAAAAAAAATCTTCTGTCATTCAAAGATACTAAGAAAATATATGCATTTTCCCCCCACAATTAGATGGTCCAAATCAAAGGTGAAAGAGGATAAATACAATTGGGATTTGGAGGTATTGGGGGCCAGAGACTCTCTACACTATGTGCCGAGTAAAGGAATATTTACTTGTTAAATTTTTTATGCAGTCTAACACTTCTGCAAGGAATGCTGAGTTTCCCTGTGTTTCTTCCTTGAAATGGAAGGGGGGGGAAAAAAAAAAAAAGGTGTTTCTGTAGCCATTAACACCCTAATTAACACCTTACTCTTCTTTCAAATGGGTTGCTCGGGGAGTTAATGGAGCTGTAGCAGCTGGAGGCAAAACTTTCTTGGCGAGTAAGCTTGCAGCATGAAAGAGGGGAAATCATAAAGAAAGAGCTTGGTTAATGTCCTGAAAAGAGAAAGGATAAGATACTGAAATAGGGCAGTGAATAAAAATCAATATTAAAATACCAGCGGCCGGGTCGCTGCTGCTGTCGCTTGGCGTGCGTTTGTTGGAGGCGGTACTGCTGCCCTGCAGGCTGCAGGGGGGTTTGCCAGCAGAGCTCATCGGGGGAGCCTCCTCCTCAGCTCCACAGCAGACAGCCGCCTTAACTCCATATTCAAATGGAAATAGTCACTGGGGCAAGGCAACTTTTTGTAGGGATAACTGTGTCTGTGGGAAAGTTCTTGCCAACATTGTTAATAATACAGTTTCACGATTGCTTTAAGCCAGCCTGTGTGTGGGCTGGCGTCAAAAAGGGAGGAAGGGGCCATGTGTTTCTGCCGCCTCTCTGGTGCCAGTGCGAGCGTGAGTGGTAAACTGTAAAACTAACCTAGGGAAAAAAGCATGGGAGGGGTTGGCCAGATCGCATCCCTGATTTCTCACCATCTGATTGCACAAGTGCCCGCGCTGGCGCTGGGGAGGTTGGCGGGGGGGCGGAGGAGAGAGGCCCTTCAGCTGCAGCTCCGGCTCGGGCTGTTCTACCGCGATGGAGAGCGCACAGTCTAGGTGGGGGCGTGGGGATTTTTTTTATTATTATCATTATTCTAAATGAGTCATATCGTTGTAGCACATTTCAGAATAGAGATTCTGTCCGGGAGGCATTCGGTGCTTAGGAGGCTGGCCCGGCTCTGGCTCCATGTAGGTCAGTGGGGAGTGCGGTCTCTTGTTCCCAGCATATCACTACAGCTACTGCCAGCAGGAACGCGGGGTGTCTTAATTAATTTTGCTCCGCGTAATACGGCACACACCTAAGCCTCTGATGGAGCACAACCATAGTTTCCAGTTTAACAATGTATCAAGGTGTGTCATTAATATGCAGTTACATATGCTAAGTCCTGTCTTATGTAAGCAATAACACACAACAAAGTGTGTTTTAGTCAGCCGGCGTGCATACATCTTGGACGTACTGGGGCAGCCGTGTTGCTGAGGGCTATAACACACCCAGGGTGTGGGTGTATTAGCTGACTAATCCACATTTTGTAGTGTTACTGTGCTTATTAAATCCATTGAAGGGAAAATTTTAACAGTAAATTAGAATCTGAATTATAAAGAATCAACCCACTGCGTAACTGGAAATGAGCAAAAACATCTCAAAGAAGTAACCGAAACTGCAGGGCTGCTTCTACTTTTGAAACTTCCTTTTTTGTGTGTCTTCCAAACGGGTAGCAGCCAGGGGTTATGATTGATTTGGCTGTGGAAACAGTGGGTTGATGTTTACTGAGCCATTACTCTCTCAGATGCTGCCATTAACCCTGGTGAAGCTGTCCTGATCTGAGTCTCAGCTCTAAAACTGCAACCTATATATAAGGGGAAAAGGTTCATGGAAACTCATTTTGTGTGTATTCTATCTGATATCCTTTTTTTTTTTTAGTTTTTTTCCATGTATCTTAGGAAAATAAACATTTCTGCCTTCGTATTTGGACCTTGAAATTTCAGAATGGTCAGTTAATTTTAAATTGATTTAGTAGTTACCTGCATCATGTGCAGGTAATTTTCCTAGGAGCTAGATCAAGTCTTAATGATGAGCCATTTTCAGTTCAGTGGAGGAGAGGTATAAGCTGTGAGTGCCACAGATGGACAGAAAGTGACAAAATTCTGCTGGGGCTGGTTAGTGCTCTCAGCTTCTTGGGAGCCTGCACTTTTATCTCAGATGTTTTTGTACTGTATTTTTTAGTATGCTTATAGCCAGCATTCAATTTCCATCTCTGCAATGTTTCCTTCTCTGAGCAAGAATGAACCTGTTATTGGCTATTTTAAAAAGTACTGGGTTTGTTGGGTTTTCAATCCTTTTGCAGTTTAAGGATTTTAGTTCTTAAAGCTAATGCTGATGATCTTATACAAACACCTGCTTTCCTTAAACTCTGAAACTGGGGAATTTTTTTTGGCTCAAAGAACATCTATTGGACATTCACTGTTGACCTGATGCTAAAATGATCACTATCTGTTAGCCACCCAGTTCTCACTGTATCAAGGATGCCTGGTTATATTAATTCCACTATTAATATTGTCTTAGAAATTAAATAACCTAAACAATAACCTTCCATTCCCCCAAAATCACCCTTAAAGTTCTTCCAAAACTTTATTTACCTATTTATTAAAACAAATTGCTGATTAAACTTTAAAACATATTATTATATAGACTTTGTCCTTCCTTTGACTAGAGAAAATAAAGAATTATTCTGCTGATGTCAAAGCTGATGACCAGGACAGTCAGGGATATACTTTTCCAGTAAAAGTGCCCAGGTGCAATCAGGTATTTTATCTTGTGTGGTGACGATACGCCCTTGCACAAAAACAAAAGAAGTTTCACTGCTGTGCAAAGCGCAGTGTTTAATCACCCTTAGTTTACCTGTGCAGTTGACAATTCGAATATGTTCTTAGCCTAATTACTGTGCTGTTTTGATACAGTTAACCCAACATTTTGCTTCTCCTCTCCATAGCTGGTTGGTTCAGTTTGGTTTTTCCCTCCATACCTTGTGCCTTGTCTAAGTTCTACAGAACTTGCCAGACCTATACTTGGCCTTGCATGCTTTGGCCTAGTCCTTAGTTTTTATAAGCCTGACCTTTGACCACTGTTCAGAGTTCAAATACATAATATAAGTGACTGTTATATCTGTGAATCATTTAGGTTGGAAAAACCACTGAGATAATCAAGTCCAACCATTAGCCCAAGACCACCAAGTCCACCTGTAAACCATGACCCTAAGCATCTGCCCGGTTTCTGCTTCTACTAATGCAGTATTTAGATGGTTTGATTGCACAATAATTTTTTTTCTTTCCCAGTTACCTAAAGTATGATAATAGTTAGGTTGATTTCTTACTGTGATTGTGATGCCTTAGAAAACGCCACCTTTACTACTTACAATAGGAGGCTGTAATACGTAAAGGTGTTTGGTGTTCTAGAAGTCTTCCTGGAAACCACAGTTAAAGAAAAGTGTATCTTTCAGAATGTTCTCTTTCATGATCTGTCATCCTTAGTTAAGAGTCCTTAACAGGACAAAAAATAAAAACTTAACATCCAATGAATGAATAATTTCCCTAAGCAATTTGATAGCAGTGTTAGAAGCAATCCATTGTGGTGAAGTCACAAAAACTGTATTCCAGTGACAGAAGGTGGAAAGTTATCTTAATTATTTATCTTCAGTCATGGCAAAATTATTGTAAGCAGATACGAAAGAGGAGTAGTTAGCATCTACCTCTGCAGCTTTAGAACTGGAAGATAAATTACAACCTATGTTAATTGGAGGTCATTTAAACGTGGTGCAGAATGCCATTATCTGTGTGGTATGACACTATGGTGCCAAAAATTCAAAATCAAAATTTACTTAAAAGAGGTTATTAAATTTTCCCCTAAGAATTGTAGTTCAGCTCCTTCAGCTCCTTCATTTATCTTGATAAATTGGAAAGTTGATGTTTAGGAGAATGAAAGAATGACTAAAAAAATTGCTTGCTATCATTAGGGTAATTTGCACAGTATAGAACAAGCCACTGACCCCTGTCAGTGACCCATGTATATTTTTACTGCCCAGTGTAGGTGTGAATCCTCAACCAAAGTTATTACATGTCTTAATCAGTTCTCCTGTTTATGATAGTAGTATTAATGGATATGATTTCAGAGAAAAAAATAATTTATATTGACTTGATGAGATCCCTGTGGATTTAATTTTATTTCTAAAAATAAGTAAATCTCCTACAGAAAAATTCTGTATTAATTCCAGCTTATTCTACAACCTTAGAAATTATCTAATATCCCAATAACTGTAGTAACTACTTTTTGTTTAAAATTACTTCAATGAGCCAGCTATTAACAACATGAGTAACTTGATCCAAATGAAAATAATTTCATTTGAGAAATTTGTGAAGACCAAACCTCATATGTCTGAGTTTTGCTTGGACAGATAGGTGAGGGATAGCCACTCGTGGTGTGCATCAGTGACAGTCTCTTCTGCTCCTTAGTCCCAGATAAGGTGAGACTAAACAGAGAAACTCTTAAATCTCAGTAACATTATATCAGCAAATCAAATCAGCACAGGCTCACCATGGAAATTTGAAATGAGGAGGTGTGAGTGGGTTTGAGACTGTATCTGTAGAATATTTTTGCATTAGAGATTTGGATCACATATAGTTGGGAATTTATTATGAGAAAACTTAGAATCTGTATTTTTATTGTGTTCTGTTTGTATTATGTATTGAATACAAGTATTCCATAATTGATTCTATATTGCTTGAGAGTATGAAACGGTGTACTTGGGCAATACTCCCATCACAACCTTGCAAATTATGTTGATTTTTATTTATCTGAATTTCCTACAAGGGAAGTAGAAGTCCAGGAGAACCATTGTTCAGCTGGAATAGAAAAAGGGGAACATTTCTGGGTGTGTCAATTGGGTCTGCTCAGTGCAGCTGAGTAGGCTGAATGGTAGCGGGCAGAAGGTGCTTTACAGCCTTTGTGTGCTGCTATTGAAACTGTGGTAGCAAGAGACATATTTAAACATCTGTCATCATCTTGTTTTAGTTTGATTTCTAAAATAACAGGGAGACAGGGAAGACAAACAGCTGTTCTCGTAAGTCTTTATGGCAGCAAAATGCTTAGGAGAAACTTTGTGGTGATGCTAGTGAGACAGAGCATGCTTAAAAGCATGTTAGTCAAAAGACAGCAAAATAATATTTTTTTCTTTTGTCTTGTGACATAGGGATTAGTATAGCATGTGTGGTTGCTTATTATTGGGTTTTTTTGACTTTTTCTGTTGTATAACAGTCGCCTGTAACTTTAGCATGTTTCATCTGTGTTTTTTCATAATAGGTGTTGTCATCAGGCTGAAACTTTTGTAAGCTATTCTTGATGGAATTTCCAGATTTCTGGAAGATTACGAAGAGGGATTATGTTGTTATTATTATCCGGTTGTAGTTTTAAAAATTCTAGTGGCTTTTGTTTAATTCTGCTTTTCTGAGAACTTACTGCCTGTGGTAAGAATTTGACTTCTGTTTTGACCCTGTGGGTTTGCCATCCCTTGAAATCTTTCCCTATTTGAAATGTTTTTAAAAGCTTGAAACCCTTAAAAAAGTGGCAGCTTCTTATGTGCTTGTTAAAGATTTCTTCCATATTAGAAACAAGTATCTGGAAATTCTGTTCTCCCTGAGAACAAGAAGCTAAAGCTTCTTGCAGTAAGCAGCTGGTTGTACAGTCCCCCAACAGCTGCTACTTCATTTAAGCACTGCGTGCATCATCCCAGTCTGAGCCTGAGCCTGCACCTTATCTTCCCATTCCTCAGTGTAGTAAGATTGTAAGTGTGCCGCACCTAAAAATAAGTGTGTTCCAGTATAGGGCAAGGGAGTGAAGCAAGAGCCTGCACTTCACAATTCTTGCTTTGGGCTGAAGAGAAACAGAGCTACAGGACTGACAGTAGCACTTTAGATTTCCCAGTATATTCTGGATGACAAGAGCCAATGCTCTGGAAAATGTAAACTTAATGCCTGAGCTTATGTTTTCATGTCTGTTGATTTATTGTGATCAAATGTTTGAATTCCTACTGGTTGGTCTTCTTCATATTCTCATGGAATCAAAGCAACAACTGGAGCAAAGTCTATGTTTTAGCCAGCTCTTTAAAATATGCACTTCATTTCTTACATGTGTCTTTTCTGTGCTCAGTTTGTGAGTCTGTAGCTGAAAACTTTGCTTAATGTTTTAATCAGTCTTAAAAACTGAGTTCTTACTGAAAGGCTATAAAAATGGTATCTGACTGATCATTCAGTTATTCTAGATGGGATGCTGTGGTAGTACGCATTACTGTTAAGCGTAGTTCATATTTGTGTGGTGCCCGAGTCTGACAGATATTCAGGAGCTGAGGGATACAACCTTGGGCATTGAAGAAATTTCAGTGAAAGTGAGGGAAAATGAGCAGTACGGCAGGGTTGAACCAATTTTCTTATTTGAAGAGAAGTAGAACATTTCAAGTTTATGGCATGCAAGTCTTAGTTAATCATAAGGCCTTCTGAATGTCCACGTTAACAGTGTTTTGTTTGTTTGGGGGTTTTTGAAGGGGTTTTGGATTTGGTTTGGGGTTTTCTTCCACGTCTATAACTCATGAAAATAATTTTCAGCCATTTCAGACACACCACTATAAAGTCCACTAATGAATTTGGCATGTGATTTACATTTATGCATAGCTTTCCTTTCTAGAAAGCAAAAACATCTCTTTCTAGGAAAAACGTTTATTGATTTGAGCGCATACTAGGTGCATCAGGTAGTCCCTCTGTGATTTTGCAATTCTGAAACACTGGTTAAATATGAACATAATTTTTAATTAGGTTTCCCCTGTGCTGAACTTGTTGCAGCCTGGTCTGTTCTCCATTACTTTGCTGGTCAGAAATTGTTGACCTTTAGATTATGCTGCAAAATCCATCTGTTGCTGCAGGCTTCTGTAAAGAGAGATGTAAAGAAATATTATCTCCTGTCAGTCAGCCATGTAAACAAACTTGAACACAGGCAGCGGCTCAGTTTCCCAGATCTGAGTTCATTCAAAATAAGGAGGGAGAGGAGAAGCTGTGAACCAGTGCTCCCTATTCACTGGAGAATCCTTTCTCAGCTGTTGTGCCCTACTGAAATGCCATTGTCCTATTTTGAAATCCCCCTGCTCTCCATGGGAGAAGCTGCTCTGTGAATAACCCTAACCACTAATTA
>WAAG01063956.1:0-14688 GCA_013390105.1 Tichodroma muraria | reverse complement strand
AATTTAAAGGCAAGTACATAAGGTGTAAGTGCTGATTTAATAAGCCATTAGCCTATTCGTCTTGTAAACATCTTTAGAGAAAAACTAATGAACTCATTCTGGACAAAATTGCTTGGTGATAGAACATCACTGCTGAACACCAGCAGATAATTTGGTGCTTTGAGGCTGTGTCTGCCCTGCAGGACAGATGCCTGCTGCTGTGCCACCCTTGTCCCCATTTGCCTGAGTGGAGAACCTCTAGCAGTGATTTGTAGCTCTCTCCCAGCCTGTGTGCCCTGCTTGCCTCCCATGGGAATGAGCTGTCAGACAGATGGTGTGTTCCTAATCCTGTCCTCCGAGGCCAGGAGCTTATGTGTGCTTCAGGGCCAAAAAAGCCCCCTCTGTTGCTTTTCATATTATCTAGAGAGAAAGAGCACAAGAGCTTATGTAGCTGAGCAAAAGAATCATATTTGAATCCCTCCTGGTTTTGTACAGTAGTTGTAATGTTGTTTTATAGTCTGTACTTTTAACAATGGTTGATTGTTCACTTTTATGCCAAGAATAATGTAGTTACTTTAACAATTTATATCACAAAATGTCAATGACTTCAGAGATTTGTTACTCTTAGAAAACTATCAGGCCCTGCAAGATGAGAAGCAAGCTAACAATCAGGTCCATGCTAATTGCAAGCAAAGATATATTTATTTCTTTCTATGTATTTTTGAGGGAATTCCTTCTGAATTATATGTTGTGTAGAAAATAAGCAGAATTCTATATAGGACATGAATTAGAGAATTTATGAACAGGGGAGGGAGGGAGATGAAGAGAACTCCTCCTGAAGTGAGTAGTGATGACATGGTGAATTTTGGGTTGTAAGGAGTAGAGCAGACCAAAGAATAATGTTTAGCACAGAAGTTATTAATTATGCCATACATGTTTTAATAGTCTCCAGTTGTTCCACAGATATAATTAATGGGAATAAGTGGTTGAATTTTGGTTTTAAATTACTGTAGACAAATGGCCTACTTGCAGACAAATTTAAAGATCCCTTACAAAATAAATTCTGCACAAATTAATGCTAGTTTGAAAGTATTGGGCATAAATAAGGATAAAGGTCAATGTGCTCAAAAGACAGCAGCTGAAGGGCGAGTGAGATTACCTTCAGGGGAATTCAGAGGCTGCTGTATAAGAGATCTGTGTAAATTAAGTATCCTCAGCATATCTTGGGGGGAAAAAAAAAACCTCTAACCAAAAAGATTATCTAACCTTTTGATACTTAAGTGTAGAGGGTTTAGTCAGTGGCTGAAATAGTAGGACTAAGGAGTTTCAGCTCTTTTCTCATTGGTGCGATGGAATTCATTTAGGCAACAAGGAGTGAAAACAACTGCATATCATATGTTTGAACTTTTACTCAGACTTAATATTTCATTTAGCCTTCAGCTATGATAACCACAGACATACCCTATGAAATGTTATTTGTGCCCTCAGAGTACCATTAATTTTTTTTTTAATCTTTCTCTGCCTCAGGAAATATTTCAATTGAATTTTACTCTTCATGCAAGGAATCAAGAGTACCGAGAGCCAAACTAATTTCCTTTCATTTTCCCTTTATTTCCATATTTTTAATAGATTCATGACCCATGATGCTAATACTGTAGCTGTTGTAAAAACATGTTAAATTAAAAATATGTATTTGTTGTGTCCATCAGCTAAATTCCCAACATCTTTCTAGAGATTATTGAATTTCCTGTCATCAGATCTCAGTTTCATGGTTTGGTCCAGTGGCATTTTCCTGACTAGGCGATTTTGTCTTCTCTGTCCTTCCCATTGCTGCTCTCTTTCTTGCAGGGTTTTACTCATCCTCTCGGGCTTCCATGGATTCTTTACGCTGCCCTCTCTATCTCTATTGGCCAAGAACTATCTTCCGTTCCCCTTTTAAATTTATCAGATTGTCCTAACCTTCCCTCCAGCTTTGTTCTAATTTTATTTTATTACTTTTGCCTTCACCCCAGGTAGAGGAAAGCTGTGGTATTGGCAAGAATGTGCAGAAACGTGGGTGTCATTTGTGTAAGAACTTGAGAGGGAGGGTATTCTATTCAACAGAAAATAGTGAACAACTCTGCATTTAATACCCTATTTCACTCAGCATTCTGGTGGCATATTTCTCTTAGATGCATTGAAGCAGCTGTTTGACACAGAATAATGCCACGGCAGAGCTTGACAACTTTTTTTTTAAGCAGTCTTTGGATGGATAATGATTATAAAATCAGGATCTCTGCTGAAAGATAACACCTCTAGCAGTCTCAACCCTGAGATACTGGTTCAGAATTAACTCAGAGGGAAGTGTACCATCTGTTGCTAAAACCTCACACTAAGAGCTCAGGCAATTTCTAGCTTAAAGGGAAAACGTGGACATGAACCTAGCTAATTAAGGGAAGCAAAGAGAGGGATGGAAGCAAAAACTTTAAAATAGCTTCTGGTCCTCTGCTTGTGCCTGATGCTGTCTGACTGTAGAGACAGCAGAGAGAATTGACCCTGCGGAGAAAACAGTCTGCACAGAAAGTTCTGTCAAATGCCCAAAGTAAACAAATGGGAAGCGATTATTGTTTCGTTGCTACTTGATTTAGAATAACTGTACCCATGTTTAAACTGTTACTGTTCCTTCAATGCTTGATAATCAGGACTTAATTTCTGTGCCAAAAATGTATCTCCAGATAGCTTGTTTACTTCAAGACTGCTCATCAGCCAAACCTAGCGAAAGAATCAAAATTTCTTGTTGGTGATTCTTTACATGAATAGCTTGTATTATCTCTTAATTATTTAATTGAATGGTTTAGGTGACCTGGAAGACAACCCAAAATGTTCTGTTGAGCTTTATTTTTGGTTCTGCTAAGAGGGGAAAAAAAGAACATCAAAAAAGGCAAAATAAGAGCTGGAGGCCTTGTCTGCTTGAAATGAAATACAGTGCTCCAGATTTCTTGCCCATGCCATATCTTCAGATAGTGCAGTGATAAATCTCCCATAACTGTGGAACCTGGGTAAATGCAGATCTGACCTTTTGTTTACAGGGTATCAAGGGAAATCTTTATGAGACCACAGAAGTGATTCAAAAGGTTTAGAAACATTATGAGATGGCAGAATGCGTCCCCTGTGGATAATTCTGACAGCATAGATCTGACACTGTTTCTCAATGAGCAGTGCCCTTTCTGTAGAGATTTGAACAAGCCATTTGGTAGTAATGTTTGAGAAACATTTTTGGTAATACAATTCAGGGAAAAAAATTATCTTTGCTGCTATAATTAGGCGAGATTTTAATGTTATTAAAATATTTCCCGGGTGTACAGATGTTGAGGCTGGTACAATGCAAGATAAAATAGAAAAGATACCATTTTTGGTTTAGGAAGAAAATTAGTCAGATTAATCAGATTAATACTTCCTCTAATTTCCAGCAGTTATGATGGTTTATCTGCTTACAGTTTAAAGTGGGGACTTAAATCAGCTTGATTAAAAGTCCAGATTGTGTTTGGTTGCATAAAATGAATCTATTGATTAAATAAATACAGAACAAAAATGTTGTGAGCAAGAAAGGAGCCATGCTGCTGAATTACAGATTAAAGTTTGTTCTCCTGCCTGAAAGAAACTACCTTAAAGAACAGAATAGCAGCAGAAGGTTGGGATTAATTTTTAGGTTAAAACACTACTTTTGGTTTTGTTTTGGTTTTAAATTTAGGCATCTTTGTGGCCTGTGATTTGGTTTCTGATCTGTACAAAGGTATATGTTATGAATACATCCACTAATTATCCCTGTGTGACATTAGTTCTCCTGGAAGTGGCGAACAGTTGGACTCAATGATCCAAGAGAGGTCATTTCCGACCTTAACAATTCATAAACCCTTGTGTGCTGTGTGCACATACACCTGTGGTCACTTCAGCATTACTGGTGTTCCAACAGGTTGCTACAGCAAGAAGCTTTTGCAGGGAGAAGATTATCTACTGAACAGTTCCATTCACGTTTACTGGGGAGCTGTGGAAACAACTTAAAAACTTTTCAACACTGCAAGTAGGCAAGCATCTGTGGTTGCTGTCTCTGTCACACTGCAGCATCAGGGTGCTATCATTTTTTATAAAAGGGCCATAAAATATATATTACCTGACACCAATATGCTTCTGAAAGGGTTACGTAGTTTTTGCAGCGCAGGTTGCGTGTTTTTGTTTGTGAGTGTTATGTTTGCTTACAGTCTTATCTGTTTGCCTCAGGCCATTAAATAAATAAATAAATTATAAATAGCTGCATAACAGATCAACAAAATGTGTAACCCCCACACCATAATAATTAAAAAGAAGGCAATTTAAGAAAAAAAAAAAAAATCTGTGCTTTTATATCACCTGTCAGCCTTATTTTCCCTAACTTATGATCTCAGAAATTAGATCATCTGAAAATGAAACAGATGGAAGCTCCTTTAGACCAGGTAGGTGTGGGAATGGGAGGGAGAGGGACACAGCCGAAGGCACCTTCCAGGGTGAGCAGTGCTACTTCAGCACCTGCTCTGGCTTTGGGTTGTCGTCTGGTGACATCAGCCTCGCGGAGGGGTTCGCTGTGATTCACCAGCTTTAGTGTGGTTTGGCTGCATGAAGGGAGGGAGGACAATGACAGATAGGAGAATAAATATCATCTCTGTGTATTGGTCTGACCCTTCTGCCAGTATTGATTCATTCCCAAGCAAAGCAGCTGGCATAACGCAGTTCCCATCTTCTGTCTTACAAGCAATGCACAGGAGGGATTCCTGCCTGCCATCAGCTTTTTCCCAGGAAAGTGAGCTGAAGCCTGGTGCTATTCAGGCTATTAAAAAACATAGAAGGTTTCTATTATGTATGCCTGCATTTTGTTTTTCGTTATGAACTGCTTTTGTAAAAGGTGAAACTGAAATACTAAAACTATGGAAACTCACAGCTACACAACAGTGTTGTTCTTTGGGAGCTGTATTCTCTATATGACCTAGAAAATATTTTTTTTCACGTAGAAATGCTTCATATACTATTGAAAAATAAACTCAAACCAAAAAATCCACCGTTGTGCTAATATGTTTCTCTAGAACCAAGACTTTTTTTAACCCTGTCACATGTTGCATTCGTTGTTTGATTAGCATTTTTGAGTGCATTTCATAGTTCTTTCATTGGTTTCAGTTCCCAGTTTTCTTTTTGGCTCTGTAGGTCCTTTTGGATGCTTTTTTTAGATCATCCATTATCCACACCAGTGTTTTCCTTTTTAATGTTCATAGCGAATATGCCAGCTAAAGAAACAGGTTTATTTTGTATATATACATAAGGTTTTAAGCACTGTCATTCTCAAAGTGGCTGGATCTCTTCATATAACTGACATCCTGCATCTTTGATATTGATTACAGAAGGAACTGCAGAGTAAATAATAGACAAAGTTTCTTTTTTGTGACACTGAAGCAAGATAAAAAGGACTTTATTTTCAAGATTAAATGGGAGGAGAGACATCTGTCATTTCATCTAAGTAACATCTCTGTCTCAGAATTATCAGAACTGGTGTTGGTCATAGACAAGACCTATAAGTCATTTAAACATAAGCAAGCACCAGTTTGCAGCTTTCATCATAAAGATTTAACTGTCACGCATACTGGATTACAAAAGTCAGTCTGTTGTATTTTCATTTTCCCTCTGTGACATATTTTTATAGTGAAGAAAAATCATTTTAAGGAATAGAAGAAAAATCTAACCCACTTTAAATTCAGCTTTCAGAAGCATGTACTTCTGAGCTAATGTAAATTCATAACACTTTAAAAGATCTGGCACAAGTTAACATTCTTCTCTTTTTCCCACTGAATAACAAGTATGAGCAGTTCTTTCTGTCTGCCTATTTAAATGAGGAGCTAACAGTATCAGCTCAGGCAGGCTGAGTAATATATGATTTTATTTTTTTCCACACTTAAGAGTTATTTAATAAAAGCTCTTCTCGATCTGATTGGTTACAGTGGAAAACAGACTCTCCTTGAAACAGGCATTTTAAAGCAAAATGAAAGGAATATTCAAGCAAAGCAGGATAAGCTGTATCTAATACACTGTCCAGGCTGAACAACTTAGTGTATGTTTTTTGCATTTCCTCTTAATTTAAACTACTTTTATCAAGGTCTGCACAGGTATAAACTTAGAAATAGGAAAGTTACACATGGTAGGGTACCAAAGTGGGATTTGGTGTGTCTGTGTTAACATCTCAGATTTGCTAAAAGGCTTCCCATGTGACCTTGCCATGTAATTTACGGTTTTGTGACCTCATTATATCACTGTGTTTATAAAAATGCAATGTTAATGATTTTTTCTTCTGTTCTTTGCATGTCTCATTTATTGTCACTATTCTCTCTACTTTGCTGAGATGTTGTTTTTTTTTCCTGTGGGCTGAGTGCAGTTGATGAAATTGCATGGAAGTACCACAGTCTGCATGAAACAGTGAAACAGTTATTTAATTGTTGGACCTTAAGGTTTTTTTTTTCTTTTATGAAGAAAACACTCTGCTTTTCAAATTACATGAGCGCTACCACATATGTGGTATCAAGATGTTGCATTTTAATATGCAGTCTCACACAAATCTTTCTTAGGTTGCCTTTAGTAGACTCTAACTGCTCCAAAAGGCCACACAGATCATTATTTTTTCTTCTAACTTGGTGCTTCCCGAGCTTAGATTGTTTAAAATTGTTCTTGTTCACCTTAAAATATGCTGTGAGAAATTCTGTGCTCCCTTTATCTTTTTATTTCTAGAGGTTGTCACAAAAGCCTTAAAAAAAATCTTCATGTTTTCAAATATTTTTTTCCTACATAGGCTCTAAAATATGACACTGGATAATATCATAGTCTATGTCTTGTAAACAGAGGCCACGTGAGTTCTGTTCCATTTTATGTGACAGACCAGACATCTCTGATTGACAGATTTGGAGCAGGGAGAACAGAGGAACTAGCATTATAGCATTTCTTATTGTTCAGCTGTGCACATACTTCTTATTTTTTTTCCTGTTATGTTTACCCGAATGTCTTGAGGTGGGATGAGGTTGTTTCTGATGAAATAACTTCAGTATTTAGGTAAGGCCTAGTTTGTCATGTGGCTTTCATAAAAGATGGTTCAAATGACATATGGAATCCACATCCAGGAGAATTACACGTGGTAATGTTAATGCCATGATTTGAATGCATTCAGGCTTTTGACATTTTCTGGATTCATTTTTTACAGCTAAAATGTGATTGAAATAAGGACTGTCATTGTTCTGCTGAAAGGTGCTTACTTACAGGAGATGGGTATTGAGAGGTTACACTTTTGTTCAAGGTGTCTCAGTATTGCAGGTCAGGTTAGTTAAAATCCCAGTGTAGGCACAGTAGGGTCCTGCAGGTGCTGCTTCTCCCTGATCTAAGCATCCTTTTTGTGCTACTGATAAAGTGGTTTTTTTACTGATAAAGTGTACAAAAATGCTTGTGGTACATATCTTGGTAATAGATTATGTGTAGCTATACAGGTCACTGAAACTTTATGGCAAAGAAGGCCAGAAATAGCCAGGACAAAGGATAAGAAGAAAAATAAATGTTTTGTTTGGTTGGTGTTTTGTAACACAAAAAGTCTTTTATAATATGGATATGATTTTTCAGCATGAAACTGTATTTCAAAAGATACCAGAACTGAGCATTTCCATTCTAAATTTTCCTTTCATATTAGCTGTAACATCCTCATGACTTGTAATTATTTCATAGATTGATTTTTGAGTTTGATTGGGAAAAGACATTAATGGAACACCCTCTCTGAAGAAGATATAGGACTCAATTATGGGAAATTAGCAATGATTACTCTGATACGTAACATGAAGAAATTGCATAGTGACTGGGTAGATTTGCTGAAAGGAGTCAGGAAAGCAAATTCCTCTGTTTCTCAGCTGGTAGGATCCTGAGAATTCCTGTCAATTCTGAACCTCATCAAGGAATAACCATTAGTCAGGTGCACCTTACTGATCACTTAAACCAGCTGTGATTTGTGATCGTGGTAGCTGACTGTGTGGCTCACAATGTGAGTGACATTGTGACACCCAAAAGATTTACTGTCCAAAGTCTTTCCAGGAGAAGTCTCGGTTGCCCGTGGCCTTCTCTGAGCGAGGTCTGTCTGAGCATTTCCTTTGAGGACCCTGACTGACTCGTAGGGTGGGTTGGTTTGTAGCTTGCCGTCTGGATGTGCCCCAGGAGAAAGCCTGCTGGAGGCATCCTGAGCTCAACACTGCGTGGCTCTGGTCTGACGTTTGGGCCGGCTCTCACCCTGTAGATCTGTGTGTTTCAAACTCAGAACTTTGCAGCAATAATTGCCTGTTACTGTCACTGATGTACTCCAGTTTAATCTGCAGCTGTTTCCCGAGGAATAGTACTGGGTATGTTCCAAAGCATCCTTGACCAGGTGGTCTTGAGGTGAGTGCTGGCTGTGTCAGTGCAAGAGGTTCCATTTGCTTATTGGAGGGAATGACAGTGGCCAAGGTGTGCATGGGAAATAAAAGCAGGCAGTAGTTTACTATCAGCTAAACAGGTAATAAATACTCCTACGGAACCAATTGCTAGACAGCAAATTAAATGCTGCATGCTGAGTGCAAACATATATGAAGAAGAAAAGATTAAAATGTAATTTAATGTACTTTAAAAGCAGATAACAGTACATAGATTCATTTGGGTATTGATCTTAGTAACCTTAAATAGTGCTTTCCATGTCACTTGTATTAAGCTCTTAAGTATAAAGATGTAACCACATATTACCAGTGCTTCTTACTAATAAGTATTACCAATAATATCCTAAGGATCTGAGAGGAATTCTTGTTGTTAGTCCATTATTGTATCTTCAAATGTTATTTGTTAAAATCACATCATTTATATTGTGATCTAACTTACCTTTTCATCACCATAAAACTGAGTGATATTATATTGCTGAATGCTGTAATTTTCCTCATCTTTGTGAGATATGTTGTCCTTTTGCAGGGCTAATATATAGTCTACAGAAAATGTCTTAATATGTCCTGAGTTTAAATTTTCACCCTATAAAAGGGAAAATGTAGATTTATGGCCAGACTTAAATGCAAGTCGCTTGCACAGAAAACATATGGATAAAACAGAAAGCAACTTCTGGTCCATTTCCTTGCTCGTCTCAGCCCTCTTTCTCATCTGAGCTTCATTAAGTGGTGCAAACTGGTTGTATAAAGAACTAGACTATGCTTTTCTAAAGGATTTGTATGAATATTTTCCTTAAGATGCTGTGAGAATTAACAGTGCTTTGAGCATCCAAATCCATAGAAGGCTTTTAAAGTCTCAGCTACAAGATAATTTTCTTCTACCATTGCCTACATCAACCTTCTTTCTTCCTCCTTGCATCACCCTGGAAATTTTCCATGGGCTCTGGACACTAAATGAATCTGCTACAAGTGAGTAAACCAAAGAGACAGTTCCACTTATGAGCTCTGGTCTTGCAGGGGAGGGTAGAGGCACTGACTTGAAACTGATAGCAGTATTCTGATAAAGCTTTTTAAAATTCCTTTCTAACTATTTATATGTAAGGGAGCAGCTAGAGCAGTGGAGAGAGACATGATTCTCTTTGGCTGTTCACAGTAGTCGCTCATGAAGTGGGAGACCGAGATTCAGTTACCTGTTCTCATGGATGCTCATTTATGTGTTCAACAAGGTCTCAGGAGGAACGAGCACTCACCTTGTAGTATCTGTAGCTGCCTCCCAAGGGGCTCCTGGGCAACGTGCGTGGCAGAAAAGCCAGGGTTCGTGTCAAGAAAGTAGATCTGGAACTGTGCCATATTTACCAAGGATGTAGTGGACCTTCACCTCTTGCCTTTCCAGATTAAGCTATTTTGGGTCCTGAGAAGGACTCAGTGCTGGTGGATGAGAGGCTGGACATGAGCTGGCAATGGGCACTGACTTTACTGGAATCCAAACGTGTCCTGGGCTGCATCCAAAGCAGCGTGGGCAGCAGGAGAGGGAGGGGATTCTGCCCCTCTGCTCTGCTCAGACCCCACCTGCAGAGCTGCATCCAGCTCTGGGCTCCCAGCACAGGACAGACATGGGCCTGATGGATCGGGTCCAGAGGAGGGTCACCAAGATGATCAGAGGCATGGAGCACCTTTCTTATGAAGGAAGGCTGAGAGAATTGGAATTGTTTAACCTGGAAAAGGGGAAGCTTTGATTTGACTTAATTGTAGCCTTCCAGTACCAGAGGGGAGCTTACAAGGCCATATAGTGACAGGGCAAGGGGGAATGTTTTCAAACCAGAAGAAAATAAGTTTTGATTAGATGTTAATAAAAAATTCTTTGCTGTGAAGGTGGTGACACACTGGACAGGTTGCTCAGAGAGGTTGTGGATTACCTATCCCTGGAAGTGTTCAATGGCAGGTTATATGAAGCTCTGAGCACCCTGGTGTAGTGGAAGGTGTCCCTGCCCATGGCAGAAGCGTTGGAACTAGATGGTCTTTAAGGTCCCTTCCAATCCAGGTCATTCTGTGTTTTTTAAAGGTCTTTTTTTAGCCATCTGAGTCAGGGCAGTACAGCTGGGCGATATCAGAGCCAGAGTCCTTGTTACACAGGCAGTGGAGCCCCTGGTTTGTGTGTGTGTGTGTGTGTGTGTGTGTGTGTGTGTGTGTGTAAGGCACTTCCAGCAGAGTTACAGAGAGAAGGGATCACACAGGTTTGTGAAGTTAACCTCGTTGCAAATCAGTCTGCCACACATTCTCTCTTGAGGTTCAAAAAAATAACCAAGATGGTATTAAGTTATCTGTAGTCTTTAACAGCTGGGTGCTTTATTCATTATAGGACACATCAACTTTCTGTTCCTTTGTGAAAAAGACAGCTGTTCCCTTCTTATCATATAGAGCTTGTAGTTCCTAAGAGTATATTATTTCAGTTCTCTAAATAAAACGTTAGTTATTATATGAAAAAATCACTATTTACAAGTATCCCTGTGCTATTACGCAAGCAGGAACATCCCAGGGTGAGACAGTTCTTGTGGTATCAGAAATAAATGGGCATACTGTGAAACTACATAGCTGCTTCTAGTTTTATGTCCTAGGGCCAGCTTCTGTGCCTTTTGGCAAAGTCCCTTCAGAAAGGAAGGAAAAAGAATGCATCCATGCCGAGGATTCACTAAGAGTTGAGCAGGAATATTATTCTCCACTGTCATTCCCAGGTGGATGTAGGAAGAAAAGCCTGTGCTGTATGTTTGTTGTGTGCAATGAGATGTGTTGCTTTTGTAGTGGCTTTGGATATGTTTTCTGTGCTCAGGCAATGCAGTTTTATACTCTCCTTAGGCCACTTTGGGTTTCTGAGTATTTTACCTTTCATATTTTGAATTTTAAATAAGTCAGGACTACATGTTAGTAGTTTTGCTTTCAGGCAGTGCAAGATGGGAAGAAAACCCAGGGTAAAATTTAAGCTACATTTGTCAAAGCAAAACAAAGTAGTAATAGAAAATTTTATTCTAAGCCCTTTTTTGACGATTAGTAGGGAGTGATTGACGATTTACTGTTTTGGGTTACGGTATCCTTCACAAACTCCACAGTGTACCATATTCCCACTGCCACAGCGGAGGTGAGACCTGCGGTTTTCCTGAGGCACGGGAACGGGTACAGCTCTGCCAGGTGAGCCAGAACAAAGCCTGCCTCTGGCAAAACCAGCGAGGATGCTGCTGAGCTTGTCTCAACTTGGAAGTCATTCTGCATAACTTATCATAAACAGAGAGGGATAATTTAGAGAGGAAAATTAATGCAGACATGAACAATGATAAATGAGAATCAAAAGCTTTGGTCATATTTGACCTTCAAGTTTGGGTTCCTACACACACAGAAACATTTGCATATCGTTTATTAAGTCATATTACACAGCCTAATGGTGATCTCCATGGCAAGCTCAGTGGCTTTTTTCTTTTTACTTGATTTGTAGATGTTCATTGTCTGTGATTTGCAAGCATTCAGTAGTTAATTAGAAATTTGAATTAATGAAAGGTGTTCTGTTAAAGTGTCCTATTCTTACATTATTTGCTAGTTAATTTTTTTCTTTTACCACCCTTTTTTTAGATCTGATTGATATTAGTGAATTACCCTCAATGAAATTATCTCCGAATTATGAGATTCTAAGTGTGCCATTAAAGTTTTAAGTTCAAGTATCAACTGTTGTGTAAATCTCAGAAGATATTCAGAGCTCAGGTCATTTAGCAAAGCATTTGACAACATTTTGACAAATACTTCACAAGTGAGAGCAGAAGACAAGAGCGTCAGGAGAAGAGGAACAAACTAGAGGGAAAACCAGTTATTTGTTTTCTTAGCACTGAGACTCATTAGAAGGATGAGCTGAGGAAGCAGGACATTAGAAAGCTTACCTAGACATTTAACTAGATTTTAAATTCAGCAAGTAACACTTACAAAGCTGAAAACAATTCATTTTAATAGGGGAATTTTTTTTAATCCAAAATATAGTTTTTGGAACACTGTGTATTTGTATTATATGATTTGTGGTCAAGTAAAAGTGCAATTTTAGGTAGAGCTTTTAAAAGTCTTCCAAAAATTGAATATACAGAAATTTCTGGTTTTTTTCCCGTGTATTGGCATTTGGGGGCATCTGGGGTTCCCAGAAAAAGTGATAAATGAAGGCAAATTCTATAATCTGTATTGNNNNGAGCCGCAGACAGATGATCTGCAGTGATTTAGCAGAATGTAGATTTTTGTTCCCTGGAAATTGTATTCAGATGGATTAAGCTGAAAGTTTCCTGGGAAGCCTGTAGATTCTGCCCTAATGACCTCTTTGAATATTGCTAGTAACTTGCAGGGTAATTGCATGATAAATTAGCCCAGGCAGAGGAATGACTGCAGTCTTTGGATGAAGAGTTCAAAGCTAGCCCTGGCAAGCAATCCCCATTCAGCAAAGGCAGTAGACAATATCAATGTGCTTCCTAGTGTGGTCTGAGGAAGGATACAAAATAATTTTTTTGTATTCCTTCCCACTAGTAAAAGGTCATAAGAACTGTTGGCTCGTACTTATGCTTTAAAGAGATCTCTCTCTGTATAAAAGACTTATTTCTTGGACTATTTGCAGAACATCTGATGCCCTTCCATGGAGACAGGAACCAAATTTAAGATATTTTTGGGTTGGGACTGTCCATTGTTATAACAATTACTTTTTTCTATATCAACTCAAAGTTAAAGCAATTTTAGAAATAAAGCTGATGTAAAATAACTTCTAGGTTATAAATAGCTGACCTTCTACACTGTAAATGCACAATGTTATAATTTGGATATAGAAATTCAACAGCTTTGAAGAGTGTAATATTTCACATTGAAGGAAAGGTGTGATGTGTATATTTTATATTAAATAAGAGGACAGCAGTAGTAAAAGTGCAAGCTATTCACATGTATCCTTCTTTACCTAATGTCATGTCTGCCATGTTTAAAGTACTGTGGTGATTTCAGAAGTTTGGCAGATCCCTGGGAGATTAAAATATTGAATAGATAAGAAAATTTTATGGCACAACTGTTACTTTTCATGGCCGTCTATCTTTGCCTGTCTTTAGTTTTCATGTCTTTATCTGCTTCAGGACATCAATACCTAATTATACTATATTGACATTCTAAGTGGTCTGCCATCACAAAGACACTTTGAAAGGTAATAACATCATATCCATAGTTAGTGGAAGCGTCAGCAGTTTTTTGGTAGCAGCTCTATGAGATTGTTAATTGTGTGTTTAGGAAGGGGATTATGCAAACAATCTTCATATTTAAAAGCCACAGACTTCCACTATCTATAGTACTTCCTATAAACACCAAGATTGTGATTATAATGGTCACACTGGTGTTTTTTTAGATTTTAGAATTTTTAATTTTCTGAGCTTAGTGACAAATATTAGCTCATCCGAAAGTCTTTTTCTGTTTTAATTAGTCTACTGTAATTTTTTCAGTTAACAAAGCATGAATGAAAATCTTTCCTGGAGTTCTTGTCAAAGGTACAAAATATCTTCATCTACCAGACAGGAATGTTTCAAGTCTTAGGCTGTACTGAATGTCTCTGTCTAGCAGCAGTAGTGTGGGAAATAGTGGCTTTTCCATAATTGAGGAAGCTCCTTAGCTGCCAGTCCTTGGGGAATTGTGTGAGGAAGATTTCAGACTTCACCTGTCTCTTCCACTCAAAAAGTAGTTTCTGTTGGAGGAAACACAAACTTTGATGAGCTGTGATCATCTAAAGCAGATGTCTATCCACAGCCTTTAAAGAGACTGCTGGTTCATGCAAAGTTTGCTCTTCAAGGCAAGTGGTTCCAGAGAAGGGGATTACTACTTCAGTTCAAACTTGAAAACAATTTGATCTCTTAGTGGCCTGGGGTTGTAACATTAATTTTATAACTGGATAATAATTAACTTTATAGCTATGTTGAGTCATTTTGTCACCAGACTGGTCTGAACGTTAATGTTCTATGTGTGATTGCAGTTTTCTTTTTCATCACCTTAAGTAGGGTATACCTGATGCTCCTGCTGAATTCACAAATTTATTTTAAAAATTGTATTTAAAAATGTCCATTTTAAAGTAATCTGATTTCTCTGATTTTAACTTACAGTTTATTATGCCTCTAAGAAGGAAAAAACCCCGCAAGTTTATCTTGATTGATCGCAAAGTTCTGAATTGACGGGTTTCTGA
>WAAG01063954.1:3036-13287 GCA_013390105.1 Tichodroma muraria | reverse complement strand
TTTTTTTTTTTTTTTGTAGTCATGCAGTAGCCTTTGGTTATCTGTTTAAATGTATAAAAATAATAAGATACTACTTCCTATCTGTGATTAAGGCTGAGTATAACATATAGCAGCACAGGCTTGTGATAGATTATAAAAGGCTGAGTCTGATGAACTGTTGCAAATTTTTCTTGTTTTATATGACCTTGGACATGTCCTTCAATTTCCATAATTAAAAAACATGTGGGTAATGCACTATCATTTCACACTTAGCTTCTCAATTAAATTGTAATATTCTTAACATCTGGAAAGGTTAAGAAAAAAATTAAGCACAGAATGAAATGATCCTACAAGACTTATACTAGACAGGGTTAAAATCAGGAAAAAAAAATTAAAAAAACAATACATAAGTGTCAAATCACTTTTACTAAGCATAGATTTTTTTTTTTACAACTTGAGATTTGCAACCATACAGATGTTTAATCCTGGCCACTATCTATCACTTTCTCACTCTTTCAAAAACCAATAAATAAGAAACCCATAAACAAGCAGTAATTGTACAGTTAAGGCACACTTATAGAGATATACAGATTTTGACAATAAGATTAAATTCAGGTCAAGGGTACTCCACCTCTGGGTTTTAAAAATAACTGGAGTTTGTTGATATAACTTATGTAAGAATTGGATGACGAAAATTTTCGTAATACCTTATCACAGATAAAGTAAGATGAGCTCCAGTCTCTTAATGATCCTCTGCACAGAAGAGTTTCACAGTGCAAGCAGTTCCTGCCGGAGTGTTTCAGAACTTCAGAAATATGACATGTCCTGTGAGACTGTCCTTGGCACCCTCCACTCTGCTTAAGCCCTGGGCATTAGAGCATTTCCTCTTCAGCCCTGTCACACATGTTTCTCAGTCACAGTCATTTCTGCACTGTGGCCACAGATGGGGCTGCTCTTGGGTTACAGGAGGGGAGCTGCGCAGTGTTTCTTGCTCTGGGCACTTAAATGCCCCGTGTGTGTGTTTACCCTGACAATGTTCTATCCATGCTCCAAGACAATTGGACTCCTCTAATCAATTGAAAGCTAATTTCGAGCTCTCCCCAAATACCCCCCCACCTCCCCAGTTAATTACCTTTCTCCTTTAGATCAATCATAATTTGCATTTCTCAGGTGACTAAGCAAAGACGTTCTTGCACTTTTGAGTACTCTTTGAGTACTTGGGCTCAACATTCCTACTTGTAAAATGGTGTAATGACCCTTCTTTTATTTTGAAGCATATTGTAAAACTTGTCTTATTATTTTCTCAAAGGACAATGATACTAGAGTGTAGAGTGCCTTAGAAATGCCTATGCATAAATATCTGAGGTAAGTCCTTGAGTGGGATCCAAAGGCTCTTGGATGCAATCCACAGAGAAGCCTTCACAGCCATGGGAAGGTTTATTTACTTCTCTATCTCAGCATCTCTGTGAATTATAATTTTATTATGAAGTATAAAACCAATAAATGTAGAGGCCTGGCCTTTGTATTGAGCAGAATGGGTTTGCTACCTGCAGCGACATCTCTCTGCCAACCACCTGAACAAGTTCCAAGCAATTTGGAAAACCTCTCTGTTCTTTAAAGTGTAAATGGTTTCATGGCAGCTGGGATGAATCCATTTCAAATTTGAAATGAATACTCTCCAACCGTGCCAGTGGGAAAAAAACCCACAAATTACAGTACACCAGTTTATTAGACATGACCATCAGTGCCAAAAACAGAACAAAATGGAGCCCTTTCTGATATTAGGGTGTAGGCAACTAACAGATACAAAAAAAATTCCTAAAATATTTTTTCATGAATAGTACAGTAATATTTTCTGTGACTTATTGAGAAATCATACCAGTTTGTGAAGTCCTTGGGAGCTGAGATGCTATTCAAGAAAAGCAGGAGTTTTAAGAGTATCATTCATCTGATAGGTAGGTATTACAGGGAGGCAGTGATGGCAGTCGCCTCTCAGGCATTACTTCCAAGGTTGTTCCAGTGTTCCTGACCACTCAGGAACATACAGTGCTGGTTGTCACACAGAAAAGCAGAAAACACAGGCTTAAAGCTGGGGTGGGGTGGGGAACCTGACCCCGGAACTCTGTGCTCTCCCAGCACGAGGTGATTTGTCTCTAATGGCTGTTACAGGGCTTGGTGGCTCAGGCAGGTCTCCATGGGGGACAGCTGGGGCAGCCCCTGCCTGACAGGGATGGATTCTGCCAGTTCCAAGGGGTTCACCACAGGCACTACTCAGCCCCTCAGGTGTCACCTAAGGGAACTTTATTAAAAAGCAGGAAAAAAAATGCCAGACAGAATGAAAAGCTGGGGGGGAAGAGCAAGGGACAATCCTGCAGGCACCAGGGTCAGTGAAGAAGGAGAGGGAGGAGCTGCTCCTGGCATTGGAGCAGAGATTCCCCCACAGCCCATGGAAGAGCCCATAGTGGAGCAGGAGGGAATGAAAGAAATGTGGCCTGTGTAGAGGACTCCATGCAGGAGTAATTTGGTCCTAAAGATCTCCAGGCTGTGGAAGGATCCGTGCTGGAGGAGAAAAAAACGTGTGAGGAGTGTTGGAAAGGAGCTGTTATGGACTGACCACAGCCCCCTTTCCTCATCCTCTCTGTGCCACTGGGGGTGAAGGGAATGAGGGTAAGAAGTTGAGCCTGGGAAGAAGGGCTGGTGTGGGAGCAAGATGTTTTAGTTTTCATCCATGCTTATCGCCATCCATTTCTGTTTAGATTGGAAATAAGTTAATTTTCCTCAAGTCATGTTTTGATTTTTCCCTGTGACAGTGATTGGCAAATGATCTCCCTTTCTTCATCCATGAGCTTTTCCATTACTTTTCTTTCCCTGGTGGGAAGGGAATGTGAAAGAGCGGCTATGAAGGATTTTGCCATGTAGCTAAGATAAGCTACAACAGTATCCATAGAGAGAAATGGGGGGTTTGGTTAAGTTTTTTACTTATTTTATTTCATTTCTGGCATTGTTTTGAATGTTACTCAGTGTCTTTTCATTGGATTCCTGAGTCTGCTTTTCCAAAGCAGGAAGATAGACCTCTAGTCAGGACACAGAGAGAGAAAAGATACTGGTGTGGTTATTAGAAACAAAACAAAGCAAAAACCCAAAGAGACAAAAAAGAAAAAAAAAATCCACACCCTCCCCCAACAGCCAACCAAGCAAACAAAATACCAAAACGAACAAAAACCCTAACTCCCTGTCCCCAGCAGCTTCCTTTAGATTTCACTTCAGAGTCGATTTTGTGGCTTTGCATTTGGTTTATCTCTTTCTTTTGAGATTAAGACCATAACCTGAAACTGTCTGGGACAGAAAATACATCTTGGTCAAAAGCACAGTGATTGAGTAAATTTTATTTTTTAATAAGGTAGAGATTTTCCATTATGGTTGAAGAAATGGGATTCCCTATTGCAACTCAATGAGTTATCTTATTGTAGAAGAGGGAAAAATGCAGTTAATATATTTTGATGCATTAAAAATAGATTTTTAGTATTGCCCTTGAATTCTAGTAAACATTTTTCTTTGACTATCATTCCAAAGATAAGATAATGGCGTTTTGATTCTCAAACCTACTGAAATCAATTTACTTCTATGTTTTTAACCTTTCTTTTTCAATTAAGGTGTATGGTATGTATCTTGAGATGAAGTATTTCTCCTTGCTATCAAATAATTTGCCAGATTGTCCACTCTTTTGCATTTGTTTTTGCACAGACAGAGTCATTCTTCTGAAAGGTGTTAAGGAAGGTGTTGCATGTACGCCTGCAGTATAGCAAAGATGTATATTCACAGCCCTAAGGGTCCTTTTAATACGCTCTATCGTAAGTACAGAACATATTTTTTTAAAAAAATCTCATTTAATATATACCTGTGATTTCTAACTATCTATAAAATCTTTCTCTGAACTTTTGTAACATAGGTTGGTATATATCTATACCATATATATGTATATCTGTGTGAGAGTATATATCTATCTATCTCTATGTGTCTATCCGAATCAGATTTTTTTTTCTTGGAGGTTTATCTTTTTTTTTCTTTCCTATTTTAGTAGAAATTATATCCCAGAAGGGCTCCGTGTTATGAGGAAGTTTATGAGGAAACTTCTGTGTCCTAGGTATTGTTCTTTAGCGTGAAGGCATCAGCTACCTTGCTGTGTGTTTAATATGCAGTCAGATATTCATTATTAAGCACTGCGTGAAACATCAGCACTGCAAACCAACCGCATTATTTCAGTCTGGCTAAAATTAATGAATTTTCAGTTTTGGCCAAACAACGATCAGTAAAATTAAGCTGGGGATGAACAATATTCCTTGCCCAGAGGAAAAGCAAAACCTTACCTCTCTATCTCCATTTAATAGTACTGCAGAGCCACAATACTTAAATACATTTCTGGCCATATTCCTTCCTCCTTAGGAAAACTACAGAAAGAATTTACTGTTCATCAAAAGCATAAAAAATATTTATAGGTGGATAACTAATTTCTCATTTTTATGCTGAATTTGCACAAAACAAAACCTTGCACAGCTGCTCTTTGGAAGATAAAAAGGATTCAAATTGCTGTAGAAGACTTGTGAGTGGAAATGTTTTCAGATTTTCAGGAAATCAAATTGCATGGGGAAAGGGCAAGCTTTTTATTTTCTTCTTCTGGTTTGTTTGCCTCTAGAAATATTTTATCTTTTACTTATACCTAATTGATTAGCTCTTAAGCATGGGTAGAGTGTTTTTGGTTTTTTGCTACTGTAGAATGTGTGGAATGAAAGACAAATAAATAAAGAAGTTCACCTTTTAGTCACTAGAAGAGACATCCAGAGTGAGAACTTTGCTAAGGCAACAATTAGAAAGGCTCATGGTTGTTTTGATAGTGTTCTTGGTTTTATGTCCATGATTTATTTTAGTTATGTTGGCAGTTATAAAAATGTCCATCACCTTATACCAACGGGTCACACAGACTTCTTTGAAGTAAACGTGGGTGTGTAATAAAACTAGTATATAAGTATTTGCCATAGAAATAAATATTTCATAGTTAAAATGAACAGATATGATATCAAAGAAGTGTTTTACTGAAGGAAATACAGAAAATGCATACAAGCAGAAAATAAGAGAACAGAGAGGGAAGAAGAGATTTTATTTAGAGGAGTTGTGGTGGTTGCTTTCTGCACAGAATCTATCCAATATACCATTTGAAATATTGAATTTTCTTCAAAATTGCTACCCTATTCTGATATGAATGTAAGGCTAAGCTGAGTTTCTCCTCAGATTCTCCAAATCACTCATCATCTAGATTTTCTGGTGTCAGCATGATGGGGACTATTTCAAGCATTTCTTCTCCCTGCTTGATTTACCAGGAGACATGTCATGAGATTCACCTGGCCTGCAAATCGGATCTGAAGAGGCGGAGGAGGACAATGACATGACTTCTAGCAGTCAGTCATTCATTATATAGAAATACCCCTCAAAAAAATCTGTGCCTGCCTCAGGTGAAGTAGATGTCAAATTTGCCTGAAGGACGTGGATCAAAGAGTACTGCCAACTCATACTACACACATCAAAACAGCCCACAGTTGAATTGCCCTTTTTCCTACTGAAGCAAAATTTCTCCTTGTGTGGGTGTTGCATAAAATACGTATTTTAATCAGCTTAAAATGTATTTTAATTATTTGCACTGATCTCACAATTTCCTCTACAGAAGAAAAATAAATATTATATAAGATAATTGGCAGTGTTGGACCGATTCTTGCTGTCTCAGACCTGTGGAAAGATAAGAGGATTAATCAGTCTTCATGTTTTGTCTTTTTAACTGGTCAATGAATTTTTTGGCATTAATGTGTGCTTTCTAACTATTGTTTCACTAACAATTCTGCCTGTTAAGAAAAAAAGTATCTTGTGATGAGATTCTGTCTCCAGCAAAGCTGATCTTACCTACTTTTTACCAGCAACTCATTTCCTTCAATTCTGCTGAGTTCCAGGTTCCTTGGATATGATAGCAAAGGGAAGTTTATTCCCTCACACTTCCAGTAACTGGATTCCAGATTTACCAGTTGAGTATTTCAGGAGATCCATTCAGTTTAAAAATTTTTAAGTTTGGCTTATAATACAGTAATAGATCTAAGGTGGACTGAATGTGGACCTACTGTTTGACTGTTCTTAAAAGCAGGCTTCTCTTCAACCTCAGCCAGGTTACCAGGCAGGTGAAACCTCAAACATGATAACTTTATCAAAAATAGGTCTGCTAAAGGGTTTGCAGACACATCTCTTAGGTAACTTGAGTACCTTGCTCCTAGAGCAGGTACTATTTCATCCATGTACTTCTGCTGCTTGCCAGCAGAGGACAACTCTATGCCACACCTGCTTTCTTATGCAGCATTTTCAGAAAAGTTCAGATCATAATAAACAAAGTCTTGGATCAGGTGTATGAACCTCAATTTCTCTTTCCCTCTGGATGTTAAAAAAACCCCAACAAATGCCTAAACATATCTAAGTTGCACCACAAAGAGTGTAAGAGGTGTATTGTATCGTCTCTTGCCCCGTTTCCCATTTTAAACAGATTTAGAATGGCTTTCCTGGTAAGAGGCTGCCAGACGTAGTATTGAATCTACTTCCTAATGCAGATATTTAGTTGTTCAGTGATATTGGATTTATTACCTTGCAAAACAACATAAATTTTTAACTAGCTTGAAGTGCCTTTTGCCAAGTTCTTTATTGTACAGCACTGATCTTTTTTCTTTTTATTTTTCCCCCTCATGACATTTGAATAAAATCAAGAACGGTAGACCTAAGAAGCTTCATGCAAAGCTTCATGGTTCTGTATAAATAGAGGTAATTTTTTTGTGATAACAGAGATCAGAACACCCATGACTATTTTTAATACTTGTTGAAAAAAATTACAGTCAATGTGCAAAAAGTCTGTCCTAATGCATTTCCTTTTGAATTTTGAGAGAATTTTTTTCCATTTATATTCTCATGGCCATTTCAACCAGTCAAGCTTGTTGATCTATTGAACAGACAGAAAAAAAATTCTGATGCTGCATTTTGCCAGTTTACGATGCCCTTTTCACCTCTGCCAAGTAGGGAACATTAGAGAAAAATAGCTAGGTTCCTTGATTCCTCCAATAAAGTATCTTTTAAAATGAAGAATTTTAAGTAGAGAAGTTTTTTCATTGTTTTTGAAATGCTACTCATGTATTGGAATTAGAAAACACTCCTTTCCTGAATGTAGATAAATGGTGCAAAGGGGAAGTTTTGAGGACTTCAGTGCTACTACTCTGAATGATTACTCTGATTTTGGAAGGTAGGAAGGCTTTGCAGAGAGACCTGGAATGGTTGGATAGATGGGCAGAGTCCAGTAGGATGAAGTTTAACAAGTCCAAGTGCCGGGTCCTGCAGTTTGGCCACAACAACCCCCTGCAGCACTACGGGCTGGGGACAGAGTGGCTGGACAATGCCCAGGGGGAAAGGGCCCTGGGGGTGCTGGTCCACAGCCAACTGGACATGAGCCAGCAGAGTGCCCTGGTGGCCAGGAAGGCCAATGCCCCTGGCCTGGATCAGGAATGGTGTGGCCAGCAGGAGCAGGGAGGTCATTCTCCCCTGTACTGGGCACCGGTGAGGCCACACCTCAAGTGCTGTGTCCAGTTCTGGCCCCTCAGTTTGGGAAGGACCTGGAGACGCTGGAGCGCGTCCAGAGGAGGCAAGGAGGCTGGAGAGGAGCTGGAACACAAACCCTGTGAGGAACAGCTGAGGGAGCTGGGGGTGTTCAGCCTGGAGAAAAGGAGACTCAGGGGTGACCTCATCACCCTCTACAACTCCCTGAAAGGTGGCTGTAGCCAGGTCGGTCTCTTTCTCCAGGCAGCAAGTGACAGAACGAGAGGACACAGTCTCAAGTTGCACCAAGGAAAATATAGTTTGGCTATCAGGAAAAAGTTTGCTATGGAAAGAGTGATAAAGTACTGGAATGGTGTACCTGGGAAGGTGGTGGAGTCACGATCCCTGTCTGTGTTTAAAAGAAGACTGAATGTGGCACTTGGTGCTATGGTATAGTTGAGGTTGTTAGGGCATGGGTTGTACTCGATGATCTTAAAGGTCTCTTCCAAATTGTGATTCTGTGATTCTGTGTTTAGAACCCAAAGGATTGTTTCCAGCTAGGAGTGCTACCAGTATTGTGAAAATGCCAGTTTCACACCACATTTTCCCTAGTTAGCAAATGAAATGCTTTAATTCTCTAAGACTCGGAGAATTTTATTCTCAAACAATGAAGATAGCTGAAATAAAGAGTTTCAGACATAGATTTTGTGATGACTTCTTCTTTTGTAACCACTGACCTCAGTGTAGGTGATCCTCAGAGTTAATGTAGAGGGTTTTAAAAAATACATTTTAATATCAAGTAAGCACTTTCTATTTATGCTTGGTGTATTGTACTTTTGGAAATTACAGCATTCTGACAGCTTTGAGGCCAGGACTAAAAAGATGGACTTTTCAATCTTGGCTACTCTCTACACCACTCCCAAGGAAAGACAAAAGATGTATCAGTGGCAGCCCTGCCACCCCCTAGCCTTGCAGTTTTCTTGGAGAAGCCTGGATGTGAAAGCTGGGAGAACTTTGTTACAGGGGCAAGAGTCCCATTGTGCCCAACTAGAAGAGATTGCAGTTTGTTTGCTGCACAAACATGTAAGGACACATCTGCCAAGTGCTTCCTATCCAGCATTGACCACGACTTATCCAAGGATTAGATGAACAAAAAGGAAAACCTTGCATTTCCTGAATTTAATTTTGTGGAGCTTAGCCATGGTTCACTGTCTGACCTTGTGTTTACAGGATTTTATTATATGAAAGCACTACCCTTAGGAAAAGGTCTTAATAGAATTTAATAGAGGTTAATCCAAATAGCCTAACTGAATTATTTTAGCAAATCTTAATCTAGAAGAATATATTTATTTTTTTCATGGATGTTCTTGAACCAGAAGAATCCTTTGTAAAGCTTGGAAGAAAACTGTATAGATGTGAGCACTGTAGGTATATGTGCAAATGTAGGAGAGCTTGCAGATTTGACATAGGATAATTAATGTCAGTTAGCAGAATATAACAACGTACAGCTTTTGAAGAAGTAGTTGCATACTTTAAAAACTGTAGCATATTTAAATAACCATGAATATTACAGTTCATTATCTTGGGGCATAAAGCTGTAGAAGTCTAGGTATCTACATGTAATGTTTCAGAAAGTAGTAATGGCAGTAGTAGCAATCTAGGAAAATTAAATGTGTTCAAATTAATATTAGAATAAACATGAACTTCAAGTAAAAGGCAGTTTTGTAGTTAAGTGTTTCTTTTACCCCTTACTGCTTGAAAAATATTTTTGGTTGGTAGGGTGCCATGAGAAGTAGAAAGGGGCTGAGAGGAATCTGATAATACCCTGCACTCTTTATGTCAACATGAGACCTTATGCTATGTGTGTTTTTATTTTATGCAATATGCCATCCTTAATGAGGTACTTCAATTTCAGTCAAATGTCAAAAAATTGAAAATGGAAGATATGCTAAACATTTTGTAAATCTTTTCATCAAGTAACACATTGCTGCAATACAAAATACTTCTACATGCTGCAAAGTAGGTCTAAGTTGAATAAATTAACAGTGATGCCAAAATATGTGAAAAACAGGATATAATAATAACAAAAAATGAATCACTTAAGATAGCTGTAGCTAATTTTTAATACAGACAAGCATACTTTACCACCCGGTTTTAAATTCTAAATAGGTATGAAGAGACTCTAGGATGATTTAGCTGATATGATAGCTGTCCTATATTCCAGGAAATCTTAAAATACAAAAAGCAAAGCTGCTGTCAGCTAGCTGACAGTAAGCAAATGTTTTCCCAGGACAGCATATTGGTGACATTACTAGAGGCCTGAATGGCAGAAAGTGATGGATGAGCTTGTTTCTTGCCATCCATCCCAAAGCAAAAATATGTGGGTTTGACTTCATCTGCGCAGTATCACAACTAAGTTTGGGGGTGGAGGAGGAGAAACTTGTGCAGGCAATCTGGCAGGAAAAGAGAGGGATGGCAGTGAGGTCTACATATGCTTCCCCCTTCCAAAGCAGCGTTTCCTCTGCTCTCCTTTGGATGAGAGGCTTTGATAATAAACATTCCCCTGAGGTCTCTGGGAAAGAGGCTTGGAGAAAGGTGCCCAGAGATCGTCTCCCTGTGCTTCCTCAGGTCTGACCCTGCCTATAGCCACAGCTCCCACTGACC
>WAAG01063951.1:968-19689 GCA_013390105.1 Tichodroma muraria | reverse complement strand
TTTGCAAAGATTATTAAAGACACTTTCATGGGCAAAATATGAAATTAAATTACTCAGTCCAAGTGGTAACTGACATGTTCTTTAACAACTGTGAGGTTAACAAAAATATCTTTCATTTCATGCCAAAATCTGTTTGTTGTGTTTCTGTCTGTGTTGGTATCATGCAAACACGATGTGACAAACAGATGTTCTTTGGTTTTGTCCTAATCCATGATTTAGGTAACACTATTACAATATGTAACAAACTTCAGGGAAGCAAATCTGAGGATATTTATCTGTGGACTTGATTTTAGTATATCCTAAGCAATAGAAGCTCCATCCTGACCTCATTAATTAACTGTATGTGTTTTCAGTGCTACCACAAAAATATATGATCAGTGTTTGCATGCTTATAGATATGGGCTGAATCCTGAAAGAAAACAATAATGGAAAACTAACCCAGCATGGAGCCCAGGAATGACCGTGAAGGGCTGAGTGACATCCTCTTGATGATGAGTCCCCACTTCTGAGGGTTTCCAAGAATGTCAGTTGCTCAGGTTTTAATCTATTCAATCATTACAGTGATGACCTTGGAGAATTCTAATTTCTTAATCAAAGTTTTGTTTAGTGCCACAAGTGCTACCAAAGTTCATAAGTAATACATAAGTAGGATAGATTTTTCTTTTCCCCAGGAAAATTTAAAACCTGAAAAAAATAACAAGATAGCTTTCTTGAAAAAAAATACGTTTTCAGTACGTTCCATCCTGATTGGCATGTAATGAGTAATGAAAAAAGTAATAAATTGCATTACTTTTCTCTGATTCTTTATAAATAATACCTGGAATTAACAATTCCAGTGTTTTGTACTGGATTGCTGTCAGGCTGAGAGGGTTATTAATCCTGAAGTCATTACACCAAACTTTTAAATATCTTTGGAAAGTATGAGATTTCTTCTATTTATCTTGAAATACCCTCGTGTTTGAACATGTATGGAAAATCAACTTAAAAATTCAGACCTTTTCTTGCATGGTACTTTTAGAAATAGCAACTGATTAAAAAAGAACCTAGTTTTAGGAGATGGTTATTACTGTTAGAATGGAAATTAGTTCTCTGTCTCATGTGATATAATTGTCATATGATTATGAAATGATCATGGATGAGCTGTGCAAATGCTATAGAACAATGGTTTGGAATTCATGCTGCAAAACAAACTTCTAAGACTGAACAGTTTTTTACTGTATCTCCACCATAGGATTTTATAGCACATTGCCAGAGAGGGCCAGAGGGCTCAAGGGTACTTGTTTGGTCATTGTTTGGTCAAGACTCAGATATATGACAAAGATTTGTGTAAGTATTTAGACTGAATGATTTTCTAGTCTTTGAAGCCTGTCTTTTGTTATTTGTGTAAGGGCTTCAGGATGGTGGTGTTGTAAGTTAAATCTCCTTGTATCCACTTAAGAGTGACCTTTTTTATCACTTCCAACTATATCCATCAGCTGTTTCTTGGGCTCAGGGAAGAATTTTCATTTTGTGGAGGCAGCACCTAATCAGAGTGGCTGCTGCCCAGCTTCAGACCTCTGGAGTGCTTTCACTGATCTCGTCAAGGGTATTTTTTTATATTTGATGGCAAGGTTGCCATTCGCAGTCCAAGATTTTGAGTTACTTATAATCCACTTCTGAAAACTGTGAGGGGCTAATAACACACACGAGTGCTTCCCACCTTCCCTGTATGCTTAGTCATTGCTTAATTATTTACTCAGTACAAAGTTTATAGCAAAATACCCTGTGCACGGTATATAGATCATAGACTAATAATATAATGTGAATATGACATCAAGCCCTCTTGTCAGTGCCCCAACTTGTTCTCAACAGCCACTGATTGTGGGCTGAATTCAAGATCAGACATTTGCTGTCTGAGTTTTTACGAAGGAGTCATTATTAAAATTAGAAATTAAACTTGGGACATCTATGTTAAAGATCAAATCATCTCTGCACAAAAAGTTGAGTGCATTTGAACATTCCATGTTCAATTCCATGTTCAACAGTCCTTCCTACAGCAGCTTTTCTACTCTGAGTTGGGACCACTCAAGCAAAGCAGCACCACACCTCCTCCTTCCAGCCTTCATTGGTTGGTCAGGCACTCGTGAGGTCATGCATTGTCTGGTGCCTGAACACCTCACAGAAGTTATTATAATTGATAAATATATTTGTAGGATGGCTACAGCAGACCGAAGACAAGACCATCAGGCTCCAGTTTGGGACAACCCTGCTTTTCTTGATGCAACTCTGTCCTTCATAGGGCCATGTTTTTCATTCCTTCCTCTTTGACATGCACCAAGCAGTACCACTCTTCTACTTAACAGCCTTGTGAAAATGTATCTTATTTTGGTTCAGTAATACCTCTAGCCATCCTGTCCTTCATCAGAGTGCAGAACTATTACAGTGTCTGTAGAGAATTTCCAAAATACAAGGCACATAGAAACCTCAATACAGGCATAGAAAGACGTTCCTAAGTATTCTCTTCAGGTTTGTATTTACCCATTCAGTGAGTCATGCCCAGATCCATGAGCATGGATATTTGTCTTTGAAATCATGTGTCCTATCTACATAGAAAAATGAGATAAACTCAAGTCAGTGACAGAACAGAACCCTTACAACTTGACCCAAACTCAGTCCATGTAAATGGGATTCTTTACCTCTGTTTTAGTGAGCTCTGACTCAACTTTTAGACTGTAAAAGTGGGATGTATCTTACAAAGTGCCTTTGCCTCGGCTGTTCACTCCAGACTCCTTTCATCGTGACTGATGATATGGTCAACACAGACAACTGAAAGTAGGTTGCATCTCACCTCATCCTACAAAAGTAGAAGTTTAAAACAGAGATAATAGAGTAGATGTCTATGAAATCAGATTAATCACACACTGAACTACTTCTTTCATCCTACTGACTAAAAGAGAGAGTAGGGTGCTGATTACAGAGGTGAACACCTACTCCAAAAATGCTGCATGCCTAAGGGCACTGCAGCAGGGCCTTCTTATTTCTGCCTGAATTTTACCACAGGCAGGTATAAGACTGTACTTCTAATTCTATAGTCAGGAAGAAAACAAATTAAAAACAAAAAAACCCCAACCTTTCAATGGAAAACAATACAAAAAAAGTTGGTGCACTGCTATGGATGTTGGCATATTTTCCAGTGGCAATCTAATGGGAAGTTGTACTGACCTTTCAGAATTTGTTTGATAGAAGTTACACAAAAAAACCACAATAAGATTATATGTTGTAATGTAAGTTTTATTTTTTACCAAAATCTGAAAAATGACCTATTTTTTCTGTTTCATTTGTATCAGTTTTCTGTTCAACCTCATGTAACACTGCTTGGACTGCCTGTCTTGGTAACAGCATGAATTTATACCAAGACAGAAGTAAGCAAATCATACAGTTTTCAAGAAGGTGGGAAAGCATTGAGACTGAGTGCCTCCAGGCCTTGAGGATAGTTAAAACTACAGAATAAATAACACATTATATTCTCTAAACAGCTCCTATTATTTAATAAAATGCTTAATAAAAAATTAATCTTACCAGTGCATTAAGTAGTTAAATTGGCTAATGAGTTCCTAATATCTCTTCAAGTGACAGTGAGATGAGTATTTTGAATGCGCTCAGATGGGGTTGGCTCATATTATTAAAAGGAGAGATGTGCATGGTGTGTATCTGGAGGTTTCTTCTGCTCTTCTGCAGCTGTGAAGCTGATCTACCTGCTCCGTGAATACTTACTTACTGAAAGAGAAAGAGAGAGAGAAAAAGAAAGAAAAGAAAAGAAAGAAAAGAAAGAAAAGAAAGAAAAGAAAGAAAGAAAAGAAAGAGAAGAAAGAAAAGGAAGGAAGGAAGGAAGGAAGGAAGGAAGGAAGGAAGGAAGGAAGGAAGGAAGCTATTTAGCTATTTCAAGGGCAATTATCTAAATGAGCTGGAGAAACCTGGGATGACTAAGTCCCCAATCTCTGGAGAATTTGCTCTGAGCTATTTGATGAATTTTAAAATAGTAATACACTCTAGATTTTAATAACATAGCCTTTCCCCTCTTGTTCTGATTCTAGGCAACTGTTGTTAAGTCCATTTTTTAAAAAAGCCTAAGAAGCACGAGTTAGTAAAGCCAAGTCTCAAACCCCAGCACTGCAGATCTGCTGGGTTGCAGAGAGCAGGCGAGAAGGGAGGTGTGTGCATTGCCTTCGCATCGCGCCTGCCGAGGGGGCCTTTTGATCTGTCCTGCTACGGGTCTGTCTCACTTTCAGTTTAGCAAATTAACTGGAGGGGAAAGAGTTTTCAGTATCTCTAGCGCAATCAGCAACAATTTATGCAGCTTTGGTTTCCTTCATCTGATATATTAATGAACCGAGTATGGATCTTGACAAAACAAGCAACATCTCTGATTAGAAAAACCACCAGCACCAGCGGGAAATGCTGGTCCCCATCACTGCTTTACAGCTTTAAGTCGGTTTCTTTGGTGAGCAGTTCTTGAAGTGTAAATGTTTTGATGCTTGTGGTTGGAGTCACAAGCAAATCTGGCAGTGAAATACAAAGTCGAGGGTAGACATAGAGGGCCTTAGTCCCTGGGAAAATTCAAAAGCCTGAATCAGAGCCCATATGTGTCTTTAGCCAACATCTGCAGGGTTGGACACTTAAAACTGGGTTTCTAGGAGAAGACACGGTAAGAAAGAGGCACCTAAACCACCTAACAGGGAACATGAGTGGTGCCGCTGGGCTTTGAGCACAGCCTTAGGGAACTCAAGGATGTCAGTCTTAGCAGCAGACCTGTAATCATGAATCTGCCCCTGAATGGGGGAACTGAAGTCAGCCCTCCTTATCTTGTAAAAATGCAATGCCCCTGCAACACTTGAGAAGTTCGTGGCATTGTGTAGCAGGAAGGTTCCGTGTTCATTCCCCTCCCTGACTAAGTGGGATCAGAATTTCCAGCCAGTGCCTGTCCTCTCCCACAAGCCCCTAAGATCGCTCTGCAAGGCCTAGAAATTGTTAATAGTTGCAAAACAATAAAGTTAAATCTTCCCTTGAGAAGAACACCATAGAGCCCTGTGAATATATCTCAGATTTTTTTCCCAGGGAACCTCTGATCCAATTTAATTCAGTAAGTCCCTTTCCAGCCATTAATCTCTAGCCAAATTTTGCTTTCCATTTTATTGAACATTATGATTTACTGCACAGCTCTCTGTTCGTTATTACTTAGAGAAGCAGTTGTTCAGGTTCTCTTTCTCTTGATCATCTGATCAGGAAAATACTGTGCAGATGTGAACATAAGTAAGAATATTACTCCTGTAAGAGAACTCTTCCCCATTTAGTGTCTGTGAGGGAAGTTATAATTTTGCAAATAGTTTCTGCTTTTAAGAAAAAATTAACAGCACAAATGAGGCCAGCTTTCCTTACATTGGGTCTACTGTTTGATGCAAAAACAGTGCTGTAACTGACACAATTCTTATTGCACAAATATCCTGGGAGGGCTTAAAAATGTTGAAATCCTACATATATATCCTTCAGTACTTAGAAGAACCTGATCTGCTCAGCACATTCCAGGACAAACCTGCTTCCTTTCTGGGAAAAAAAAATCTTGTTTGTTTCTGTCATTCACAAGAAAGGACAAAGCAAAACCATATTTTCTCATGATAACTACTGTCGAAACCAGAGGGTGTTGTCAGTGTTCACACAGATGCTGTCTGGTCACTGTGGTGTTCCTCATCCCTTGAATTCCATCTGTGGGAACCAGAGCAAAGCCTGCTGCAGTTTGCTTCTGGAGTCGGAGCTGGCTGGTACTGCTCAATTCTGGTGTTCATGACCACCACTTGTCTCCTGCTAAACCTAGTAAACCCATATACGGCGCAGATGGTTGGAGGTGCTAAGGAGCAAAAGCACAAACCTGTCTTTTCTGGGCATTCCCATTTCTCTCCCATCTAAGTTTCAATTCTGAAGGGAGCCTAATGTCTTTCCACAAGACTCAAATTGACTTGTCTTCAACAGCCTGGCCCATCTGATGATTTCTATTTCGAACAGGCCTTGAACCGTAAAAACAGACGTTCTGCAGCTCAGAGTGGAGTTACACTGTCCTGCACTGGGAAACTTGGGAGGAAGCACTGAACTCTTGTCTAGCAAAACCCTTCCTAGACTAAAATAATCAACCTCAATTTCAAAAGGACACTGAAATAATCTATTCAATCTATCTAATTTGTTATGAGCTAAAGTTCTGAATTCTAGGCCACCATCTTTTGAAAATTACTAATTAAGATTTTACCTTCAATGGCCAGCTTTAGCAAATAGGGTCCTCTCAAAACATTGCCACTGTACTAGCAGCCAGCACTAGAATGGAAGCAGTACTGATGCCAGGACATTATTATCTCCTGAAAACACTTCTTGCATTAGCATGGTTGTTTAATGGCTTATGATATTGCAAGGAGAGAGAATTTAACTCCTGGGACAAATAACAACAGGTATCTTTCACTGAACTGTTATTGCTCCTAAAGCCACATTGACACACACAGATTTGCCCGAACACCAAGAGGATTTGGGAACTCTGAAACCCTTATGGGCAGCCTGGAGGGGCAAATGCCATAGAATCTTTTCTCCCACATTGTGGTGAGCGCATCATTACACTCCCGTGGAAATTCTCTTTTAGCCTCACAGTGGCTTTTTAGCTTTTTTAGCTGTGGCTTTTCCCCTTGGGAAGAGGCAGTTAGAGGTTTCAAACAGTATTTTTTTACTTCTAGCAATCTGCCCATTTTTACAAAATGTGTAGGAGCTCTTGAGACCTCTGTTCCTCCATCTGTCTTGGTTGGGGGTGGGTCAAAGTCTTGGAGACACACATACATACACAATACAATTGCCTCAGTCTCACTTGTAGACAGGCTACAGATACTACAGAGATCTCAGTGATGCATTATTTAAACCCTATTTAAATAATATGAATTCCTATGATATAAGTTGCTTTTCTTTTCCCTGAGATGTAAATCACCACATGGATTAAGTTCTCTTATATGGTAAGATGTCTTTCATCACCAGCATCATGGAAAGGTGTTGTCTAAGATTCCTTGCTTTCCTTAGGGTCAGATAAACCTGGTCTTACTGATTGGATCATGTTTCTTGTTGTGCCTCGTCTGTTTAATGGTGTAAATCTATTGTAAGAGTTTATTTGTAAGTCTAAACCTCTTGCTCAAGCTGTAGCTGTTGGAGGACTTTGCTTAGGACATTGCTGATGTGACTCACAGAACATAGGCTTATTGCAGATCCCAGATTTGAGAAGGAGATACATGTGTCAGTCACTTGTGGCTGTTTGGGAAACCAAAGTGTCTTAAAATGGACAGAAGTAGTGTTAGAAATGATCTTTGAGGGAAGGATGTTTCTCACTGAAGAGGAGCCTTACAACCAGGCTGTCCTCTGTGGCTGAAGGCAATGGAGGGGATGAAGCATAGGAGTTTATGAAATACCCTGTGCAGACATGTATTTACCACCCTATAGGGGAAACAGCCTAATTACTGCTCTGAACTTCCAAGGAACTCTGAGAAGAAAAGCATAAATCTCAAGCATCAAGTGACTTCTGTAATTCAGACCAGGTGTCAGGTAGGCTGTTGTATGGCTCCAGCACAACATGACTTACAATCACCTTTTTATCCTTGTTCTTCTGCTACTGACACCCTTTAATATTCTCAATAGCAAGGGAATTGTTTCCACGGAGCCAAATCCCATTTGTCTAGGTTGTGAGAATAAATACCAGCTGTAGATTATCTCGGATACTAAATTTTTAACCCCATCCTGGTCAATACAGAAATATGATAGATATTTTCTACCACAGCTTCAAAAACACAGAATATAAAAATGACAAAGTTTTAATGATCTGTGAAATCTGGGATTCTGGCTAAGACCTATATTACCATTGAATAAATCTGGAATTAGATTCATTTAGGGCACATATAACATCAGAATTATACCCTGCTGGTTGATAATAATTCAAAAGCTCTATACTTTATGTAGAATTATGGTACCCGTTAGTTTTAAATACCTTAATTATTTTAAAATAGCTTCAGAAATTATTCTACCAAGGTAGAGATCCTCTCTGTTCATGAATATAGATAACTACTGAATTGTAGGAATTTCTGATCCTGACAAGCTTTGCTAAGTACTCAGCTACTAATTATGAACAGGAATAAAAGGACACCTGCTGAAATAATTATTAAAGGATGTGAGACTATAACCTGCCTCTTATCAGATGGATGGAGCCAGTATCCCACATCAGCAGAGAATGCAGTCTTACACATTTTATGATAAATATGATGTTATGCGAATAATTACATCAGTAGGCATATTAATTTGTGTGAATACTGAACTGCTTGGATTTTAATGCAGAAGGAAAGTAGCAATATAGTTCCATGCTAAGTTAGAAAAATAAAGCACTGGAGTTACATGGTGCTGGCATAGATCTTATTTACTCACAAATAAATCTGGAATATTCCCAAAAAATTCAGTTTGTAGCACTACTATAAATCAGGTAGGAAACTAGGACTGTATCCTCACTGTTAGTAATGTTTTAGTAATTGTAAATTCAGGACAAAATTCCTTCCATGACTTTGCCTACTCATTTTTGTCCAAAAATCTCTTGTACTTATAAGAACCTTTTTTAAATGGACGTCTAAAATGTGTGTTAGGTTAAGTAGGAAAAAGCCTACAAAGCATGTTGCAAATATCTGCAGGACAAGTACATCCTAAGCATGAGCTCTGAAAGCTCAGAAAATCCTCCAGATGAGGAACGCTGGGGTCACTGTCTGTGGAAATACAGCTACATGTCCTCCCTGTTCAACTCTTGCACCTTTCATGTGTCAGCCACTGCCTGAGACAAGATCCTGAAGCGTTGGCTTGGGTGGTTTTATGCTCCTATGTAGAATCATAGCACCGTGCTCAGAGCTTGGTAGTAGGCTGAATCCAGATACTACAAGGCTTGTCCTAGTGCCTGAAACGTCCTGCTGCCTCTCTGTCTGGCCAGGACAAAATTGCTATCTATGTACTTGGCCAGCTGCTATAAAAAGGACATGAAGCTGTGCCAGGCTTGGCAGGAGACATCTCCCTCTCCTTGTCCCAGTAGTTCTGAGGAGCACATCAACCGTGGGCTCTGCATTTCCCACGTACACGCTCCCTTCTGGCCGCTGCAGAGATGAACGAAAGGAAAGTGGGAGCTAGCCATGCTGCTGGTCTGGGTAGTGCCATGCAGGGACTTGCCCATAGTCACATCAGAACTCAGAGACAGAAGGTGGCAATCCCAGGGGTGTTGTTCAGCCACTAAGGGCTGATTTATTTTCTGCCCAGACTGAAGAGTAGATATGAAGGAGTGTGTGGGGTTGCAGGTCCTCCCAGAAGCTGGGGGCACAGCTCAATTTCTAATTGGATTCCAATCCCATCCCTGTGCCACCAGGTTACAGCTTCTGTCACTGTAGCCATGAGATAAGACTTAGCAAGGCTTTATTTACTCTTTCTCCAAATGAGTTTAACTTCAATCTTAAGGCCACGCTCCAAAAGCCATTTGCTTTCCTAGATCAGAGGCCATTCTGGCAATTGTACAGATACAGTATTTTTACCTGCTGAATTACAAGTGAGGCTTGTAGTTGGGTGAAAAAGATTAGTTGCAGTTATTATTTTTCACAATGAACACTTAGGAGCTTGTATATGTGTAGCCAAGGAGGGGCTCTCCTAACCATGGACTGAGGATGCACTGGATCAGATTACAATTAAAAGCCCACAGCTTTAGGGAGTCACAAACTACTTGCAGAATGTGTCAGAGACATCTCCCATGGGGAAATGTTGCAATCTCCAGTTTTTTGGTTTCTTTAAGCCCCAGACTCTTTAAAACTGGATGTTAGCATAGCCTAACAGCTCTGGGATAACAAGTGCTGAGGCACCATGCAGGTGTTGGGGTCTTTACCCCTGCAAGCAAAACTGCTCATCTTATTTGCACACCTCCTTTCTCCAGACTTTCCTCTCTGTCCAAAAAATTCAGGTTTGAGGGATGGAAGAACTCCAGTGAAGCATTTTACCACCTAAACCAGGGTTGTTCCTTGCCATGCTCTGCAGAGCCTGGCTCTGCAGTTCCACACTACCTGCCTCACCCCTTCCCCCAGGGATCATGCAGCAGTCTCAGGCACTCAGCTTCACAGCAAAGCTTCTCCAATTTCTTTGTTATTTTTTCTGTCTTTATTTATGAATGTGGTGTACCAAAACACTGTTCCCCCAGTTGCCACCCCTTTTCTCTCAGTTTTGTTTCCTGTTGGGTGTTTTGCTCTGACACACCAAGACACAAAACATGAGGTGGAAACATCTGGCCCTGGCTGTAGACCATTGTCAAGAAGAGAAGTTCCTAGATATAAAATCAGCTTCCTCACTCCCCCCACCCACCCCCTTCATGGGACCTTGCTGTGGGATGTTTAGGGCTCCTGTTGCAGCCCCCAGGGTGGCCAGCAGCCCCCAGCCAGGACTTCGCCTTCTCCAACACAATTACAGTCTGCAAATGTTTAAAGGCAGTTTCTTTTGAGTGAGCCACATGCTTCAAATTGTTATGTGGTTAACCACTGAGAACAAACCCCCACACAAATACCTAAGGATCAACTTGCTCAAGCCAGGGCGGTAGCAGTGGGGGCAAAAGAGGAGAGGGGAGATTCAGAGTTATCTTCTGACTTTCCTAAAGTGCCAGCAGTCGCCGTGTCACAGTGTGTGCGGGGTGATGCCGTTTGCACGTTTGTTTGCTGATGAAAGGAGCTTTGTTCAGCAGCCATGGCCATGCATGCCACGGGCCACATCCTCCACTGGTGTAAATCAGCTCCTCTGGTGAACAGGAACTGAAAATGCAACCCCCTCTCCCTGCGTGATGTGCGAGTGCCAAGATGGGGAAGACTTCTGCGATTTGACATTGCCCTATCCCATGTCCCTTAATTCTTATAAAAGCTGAATATTTTTCTGCTGACTCACAGAGACAGATGGATTTTGTTAACTCCAGTCGAGATAGAGTAAGATGCACTGAAAGCATCACTTGGCAGGGCTGAGCCCAGCTTCGGGGTTCAGGCAGGGACTGGGCAAGGAGCTTCACATCTCACCCTGTTCAGCATGGATGGAGCTTGGCTCCTGGGTGCCACATGGGAGGAGTGATGTGAGGGTCTAGGTTGAGACCTGCTACTAACCAGGTAGTGTCTGAAATAGTGACTCAGGCTGTCATTCCATCCCTCTCCTTGTGCCCTTTCTGGAGTTCTGTAGCTTCCTAAAGCCCAAGAAAGAGAATTGGAGCCAACAGCTACACAAAAAAACCCCCACACCCCAAAAGAAGCGCAGAATTCAAATCCCCTTAGTAATTGCATTGCATCTGCTTAAATCTTCTTAAGTTATAAAGGATTTTAGTGAAGTAAATTCCGTTTGCTTGTGTTTCCTTGTATTTTTGAAGACTATGAAACTGTTGAGGGGCAAATTGTTGTACAAACTCATGGAGAGAGCTTCCCATCACGACTGGCAGAGCTGTTGATGTAGTGTTCCTGAGAGCAGACCCAAGTGGAGATAATTATTTTGCCATGGACCAACTTTAAGATTCATCTTAACTTTTTTTTCATTTCTAAAATGGCAGATTAAGGGCTCACAGAATGGCTAGGACAGTCTTGAGGGGGAAGATACAATCCAAACATGATCTGCTTTCTCAGGTGTGAGACAAAATTGAATTCTTTGCTTTTTGAAGAAAACTGCATGAAAAGGAAGGGTTAAAATTTTTTTGATGTGGGGGACATTTTCAGTCAAAGTGGTTTAGTTCCTCTGGTCCGTTTATCATCTGAGCAGTGAAACATCACTCTGCTTATGAAGTTAGCTCTGCAGGACTCTGTACCTGTCAAAATTGTTTATCCATACTTGCCAACAACATCTAGAAAGGCAGGAGGACTGGCAGTCATGATGGTGAGTGAGTTGGACACATGGAGTGAGGGTGCATGAGTCAAACCTCACTGATGCAGAAAAAGAAAATGAGTGAGGGAAAGAACATTAAAGCATGAAGTGTCTAATCTTAGAGAGTTTAATGGTGCGGTTCGTTACAAGAAAAGAAGAATTTGCAGAATTTCTTCATGGGGAACTGAATAGGTAGGTCCTGGTGACCTACAGTCCTCATGCTGCTGAAGTTTCAGGAGTAAACGACAGGAGAAGCAGCTTCTGGGGGACACTGACACATTGACATTATTGACCATGGGATTGGGAATATTGCACTTAGGCAATTGAAAATTGATGTGATAATCACTTATTAAGGAATTATCAAGGAACTACTGAGTGCTTAGTATTGCTAAATGAAAATATAAAAAAAAATTCTCAGTCTAAATCCAGCAGATCCTTAATCCTATGTGAGGGCTACTAGGAAAAAAAAAAAAAGAGAGGGGGACAGGCAGAGAATTCAGGTTTATAAAAAGAAACCCGTACACAATGAGCTGAAGGTTGTGCTTCTGCACTTCCTGCTCTGGGTGTGAGCAGAAGAGGAAATACCAAAATACCACCAGAAAAACTATTCCCACAGCATTCCCAACCTGGCTGAAACCAGAAAAGTTCTGATAACCCTACAAAAAGGGGGCAAAAATCCCACAGTCTCAAGGATCTTGCTCACAGGAAGGCCAACAAAATTTCCAAAGCTAGTAGATTTGGGCAGACCTAGACGAATCTTTATATTTCCCCTGACTCCTCATCTGTATTTTCTGCAGTTCACGGATCACTGATGACATTTTACTCTTCTGCCAGCTTTGAGAGGAGCACATTTCTGCTAGAGCCAGTTTGATTACATCCATGACCACAGACCATCAAATTGCATGGTAACTGAAAGGCAGGGCAGCATGATCCAGCCTAACTCAGGTGAGGGGTTCCTTGGCCCACCTTTCATTTTTTGACAGTCAACCCGCTAGACTGAGAGTACGTCCTACATACACAGCAGGAACTGACATTTCAATGTATAAAATGCCACCAGTTTCAGTGTTGCCCCATGTCAATAATTAAAAATGAATTCCTGGAGGTTCCCAGGCAGACAAGGCATTAGTTTGGTCTGGCTCATCCAGAAAACGTTCCACTTTTAGCAAAGAAAACCTTGAAGATGAGTGTGGGATCATGTTCAAAGGGTACAGATAGCTGGCACACCAGGCAGTTAGTTTAAAACCTCAAATCTGAAAGCTTTGCAAAGAACTTGGAAAATGGCTCTTTTCCTTTCTTGGTATAAGAAGGAAAGTATTCTGTCCTACTAACCCCCCAAAATTTAAATATCAAAGTCTCTTGTTTGACTAGAATTCAGGACTTGTTCAATAGTCTAAGAAAAACAGTAAAATTACTATAAGAAAGTAAAGTTACTGTAAAAAGCTGCTTCCTATAGGTGTTTCCCTACATCTAAGCAATTCCTGAAACAAGTTTTTCCCCTATAATTAAAGAATCAAATCCCTGGACTGGCTCCAATGAGCAGCTTAGTAATGTTCAGCATAACCACAGCCTCCAGCTGTGGGGCAGAACAAAAGTTGCAACAGTGGTGATGCTTTATCTTCCACAACTTACTCCAGCAACACTTTCATGGATGCCAATAATGAAATCTGTTTCAGAGGCCTGAAAGGAAGATTTTTTTTGTGTTCAGATTCTGAGTTACTGATTTTGAGACTGGTCAACTCATTGCATTTGTGACTGTGGTTTAGCCAAAACCACCTAAGGCTGATAATGTCATCATGAACTCTCACATCCAAAAGCGAAGCTAAAACCTTAGCTAAGCCCCATGTCTGAATGCAGCTTTCCAGTCCATTCAGAGCAGCACAGCACTCAGCATTTTCCCTCCAACAACAGAAAGCCCCTTTCTGGCCTCCCGGAACTGCTGCATGGAATACACTGTCACTCCTACTGCAAACTTATTTAAGAGACAATAGGGCAAATAGTTGGCACATGGATTCTTAAAACTTAAATCTAGATCCACAATTAAATGTAAAAAGCCAAGGAAACATGCACAGACAATCAGAAAATGCTCAGTTTTCTTCTAAAATTAATTTTTGCTCAGAGCGAGGCATTGCAATTTACAATGTGGGCCCCATTCTGCAAGTCCTTTCTTACATGAGCTCTTTTTAAAGTCACTGAGGTTGTTTACGTGAGCAGAAGTCTCTTACATGAGAAAGGACTCACAGAATCCGGCCTCACGCATTTTGCTACGAGTTTTACCTAGACATTATCTGGGTTGTGGAGCAGTGTGTGTATTTTTTTAGGAATGAAAAGTGGACTTCAGTTAGGGTTTATTTTTGGAAAAAGTTCTGACTTCAGTTTCATCCATCTGCTTTTCGCAGCTTGCTCCGCAGCCACACTGAATGGACGTGGCTCAGCCTTTGTCCCTGTCTCTGAGCTGCTCGTTACCAGCCACACTCAGCCCCGACGCGCCGTAACTCACCAGGACGTGTGCGGTCTGAATTCCCATTCCAGATTTGGTCCTCAAGCCTAAGGCCATTATTCCATCTCAGACTAATACATATTCTCCCATGGGCAGCTGAAAAAGAGCATGTTTCTTCAGGTTTTCTCGCCACAAAATGATAAAATAAAATGAAATAAAATAATAATGATGAAAAGGAAATCCAATGTACGGCAATCCTCAGAGTTCTGGAGTCTAAGAGTGTTCAGCATCCATAAATGTCCTGACCGGTGAGGAGACACAGGCACTACAACTGGAAAGAGAGCAGGAAGGAAAACCTACCATGTGAGCAAAGTTTAAAAAAAAAGGGGGGTGGGGTGGGGGGAAGAGAGAGAGAGAGAGAAAGGTCTGCTCAGTGGACAGCACTTGGGCTGATAGCAGGGATTTCAGGAAATCCAAACACTCAGACAGGAAATCTGAACACTGGATAAACATGCCATAATCTCCACAGATACAGTTAACGTGCAGCGTCCCTGTTAACCCATTGCCTGCCCATGGCTGTGCCTGAAATCAGATCCGCGATATGAGAAGCCTGGAAACACAAGCTGCCCGGGGGCTCCACACCGTGAGCGCTCAGAAGTCTGAGCAGCAGCCCTGCATTCAGCCCTTCCCTCACCTTTTTTAACTCCATTGATTTCTACAAAGTGTTGCTTTAGTTAAAAGATGCATAATTTTCCTCCTCTGAGAAGGAGGGAAGTCTCATCTCCTCTGAGATGAACCCTGGGCCCTGCAGCCACCTACCCGAACTCATGTGTGCAACTGACTGTGGATACCTGGTAGTCCTGAGGTAGTTTTACCTGGTTCTTTTTCCACTTCTCTTTTGCTGTAACACAAGATTTGAATGTCTGTCTGTGGGATATTCCCCGTATATTGGGGGATATTTGATGGTTTACTCCAGACTGGTGCAGGGGGGACTCCCTGCTTCCTCCCCTAGAAATTGTACGAACAGGCTACTTAAAGCAACAGGGGAGTTTAGAGGCTCCCTTTTCGCCATTTTGTCAAGGAATCTGGTTCCATGGCAGAGGGGCTGGAACTAGATAACCTCTAAGGACCATTCCAACCCAAACTGTCCTATGATTCTATTAACTGAGGAACAAACTCTGCAGTCCCTAGCAAAATTAAGAAGCCTGTTTGATTGGTTATTTTCAGAATATACACTTTGATCTTTGTGTCTTGTGGTTCACTCGTCATCATAAAAATATCACTTTTAGGCTTCTTAATTTATTTCTTTTATATGATCTACCTTGGTTACACTATTAATGTAAAATTCTTACCTAGTTATAGTGGTGAGGAGAAGCAATAATATTGCATAGAGCTGACCCCTTGTTCCCATAGAGGTAATTAATAAAGTGAAGTTTGCATAAGAGTTGCCAGATTTAAATCTATGATATTACAAACACACACAAACACACACATGCAGACACACAGTTAAGCCCCTGCATATTTGCAGAATGGTGACTTCACTGCATTTTCTGGAGGAGGACAATTGCAGGCTTCTCTGCTTTCCAGAGGTTATGGACTCCTAAGGCAAGGGACCACTTCAAAAAATGCTTCCTCTCTTTGAAAATTTACTTTTTGGGACAGTCCTGCCTAAGGATGTTAGAAAGAAAACATCATGTCTTTAGATTTTCTGATTTTTCTAAGACTTCATAGAAATAAAAAAAAAACAACCTGACAAAAATTAGTACCTTGAATTTCACTTGCTGATGGAAGTAATTAGACACAGAGGTAATATCCACCGACTGGTGCCCTCACTTAAGGCATTGGCAATTATCTCATCTGAAATGGCCCTAATGTGAGTCCCACATACAATGTTAACCTGTATTATTATGTTAAGTTTCCTGCTAGGAACAAAATAGGAGCACTATAGGAAAAGGCTTCCTTCAGCACTTTCTACTACTTGCAGTGTGTTTCTGCTTACTATTTCAAAGACAGAAGCTCTGGCAAACCAGCATTGCTTACAGCATTTCCTGGAAGTGGCCAGCCTTGGACATCATGCCTGCACTATGGAGTTAGGTTGTATTAAGAGCCTGGCAGCAGAACTGGGGTGGAAAATGAGGCTTTGGGGGCATCCCTTTGTCAGGAACTCTCATCTGATCTCCAGCCTGACTCATAAAATATCTTTTAAGTTGGGTCCTCATGTTCCCAGTCATTATCCTACTACTTTTTGGAAAGCATGAGGCTGGTGGTGGGGGTCAGTCCTTGCTGGAGCACTGGTGGCTGCATCTGTGCAAGGAGCTGGTAGAACAAATACTTGACTTTAGATGCATGAAGTCATCTGCCTTGCCTGGCATGTGCTGCATGAAACAAGGACCAAATGGTTGCTTGATGATGTCAGGAGGGAACTGGTGGAAAAATAGGGAAAAATTAAAACATGTCAGGGTTCAACTTTTTTTTCTTTTATTTCTTATTCCATGTGCTTTGCCAGTGAGCTATTTCCGTTATTCACTTTTTTTCCATAGAAGTTCTTCTGTTGTCATAGTATTTTTCACCTTCTCTTTTCTTGTATTTTCCCCTTAGAGCCACTCTTTCCAGTAGCAAAAGGAAAGCAAAAAATAGAGAAAAGGTATAAAATGCAGCCTTTCAGTATAACTGGAAAGAATTTTTTTTTTTAAAAAAAGAGGAAATAAGCATAAAACTTCAAAATATGTATTTTGACCAAAAAAGAGCCTTTTAAGATTGAAAGACTTTTCATTTGAAAATGTTCAAGCAGCTCTAGAAAAAAAAAAGGAGCTGGGTGAAGTGGGATATAATTTATTACCACTAACATCTGCTGTAAATCAGTTAGAGGTAGGCAAACATTCCCTACCAGGGCAGAGTTAGGTCAAGGTGAGAGGGGATAAAGCAATAATTAAAAAGACTAGTGTCCTCCAGCTTCCTTCAATTGGCTGTAAGCAGAAGAGCAAGTGTTTTCTGCAAAACTGGGGTTCTGTCTAGATAAATTTCAAAAGGGTGTGGGGGGAGTAATTTATATTTAATGGAAAACTATCAGTTTATAATGCATCTCCAACAATTTCCAGAAAGAACCACAAAAAAAAATTATACTTTTTGGTTTTCCAGTTAAAAAATAAGTAGAAAAAAAGTTGTGCTTATTGTGAAAAGATTAATTTTATGAGACATTTGTGTTGAAAAATTCTACAAAAAGATGTTATTGTCCATCTTGGGAAAAAAGGAGAACAGGGACAGTATGGTAGGCAAAATAATGAAGCTGATGATAATAAACTTTACAGAAACATTCCAGCAGAAATGGGGTAGAAAGAAATTTTCAAACTCAGGCAAGAAGAATTGTCAAAGCTAAAGAGTGGATAAAGATTCCTGGAAGGGCACAGCAGCTGCAAAAAATCCCCCATCACTTCAGAAAAAAAAGGCCAGTGGCGTTACTTAGTACAGAAGTGAAGATGCTTGCTTTTAAATTGGGAAAAGCCCTCAACCACATCCACCCTATATGTACCCACAGCAGCTGATCTTTCTGATCACTTGCTCTATATCCCCAGGATGTAGCTTTGTGCATTCCTAGAGCTGATAACAAAAATTGTCACTTCCACAAAGAACTCTATGGCTACTGAATTAAGTGAGTTCATTAAAGATTAAAAGGGTTTAGATATGCATGTGAAAGATAAAGCACATGAAATCATTATTTAGATCATGAACAAAATGCCCAAGAAAGTTATTGTCAACCTATGAGGTCCCAAGCTCTGTTACATTTCATGTTTCAATTACAAACCCTATCATTACAATAGTTAGGAATTTTTTTCATTATAGATTTGAAAGAAAGATCAATTCTTTACTGCCCTACTTATTGGATTTGGAGGAAATTTCAACAGAATAATTAAAACATTTGGAGAAAGTAATTTCAGGTCCCAGTTTTGTCATTTTCCACCCTTCAGTCACCTGGAGGCTTTACATCCTTGAAAAAAATGACTTAATATATTCACATGAAACTAATGTATTTTCCCTTTAGATCATGGCCAGCCCTGTCTCTCAGCCATCCCAGACTTCTCTCTCTCACTACCAGAAACGATTCCAATGCAATACTGTGACATACTAAACCACGTTCCCTAATCACACTGTGACTCTATCTGGATTTACTACAGCATATACTAAAAATTTGCAAACATTAGAGAAAATGAGTAGAAAACATTAACCAAAAGGATTTCATAAATACTGACACAACTTACCATAAGCTATAAACACTATTTTTCTTGAAAACTTCAGTAATTAACTTGTTTAGAGACTTCTTGCTGTGCTACAAAACATGTCTCTTTGTGC
>WAAG01063945.1:0-18488 GCA_013390105.1 Tichodroma muraria | reverse complement strand
AAGGCAGATATTCTGGTGGGAGTGTGTTACAGCCCACCCAACAAGGATAAAGAGACAGAAGAAACATTCTCTAAAGACTGGGAGAAGTCTTACGAGTGCTGGTCCTTTTACTGAGTGTCTGCTGGAAATACAGCATAGCAGAGGGGAAACAGGACTGCAAGGATGGCTCTGCAGGGAGGAATTTAGAAGGGCCCAAGCAAGCCCAAATAAAACTTAATCTTCCTACTGCCATAAAAGACAATATGAAAATGATTTTATAAATACAACAGCAAGAAAAGGAGGGATAAATCTCCATCCTCACTGGATGCAGCATAAAACAATAGTGAGAAAGAATGAGGAAAAGGCTGAGGTACTTAGTGCTGTCTTTGCCTCAGTAGCAAGACCAGGTGTCCCCAGGGTACCAAGCCCTGAGCTGGAGGAGAGGGAGAGGTAGCAGAATGAACCCCCACATTCCAGAAGAAGATGCTACTGTGCCTTTCAGACACATACAGGTCTACAGGACTGCCTGAGATCCACCTAAGGGTGCTGAGCAAGCTGCTGAGAGAGCCCACAGAGCCACTTCCAATCATTTACCAGCAGCCCTGGCTATTTGGGGAGGTCCCAGTTGGCTGGACATTAGCCAAGTATTCCTCCCACCTACAGAGAGGGAAGGAGGATCCGACCTGATCTCCTGTGACAAGGTGACCCATATTTTGGATGAGGGAAAGGCTTTGGTTTTTTTTTACCTGGACTTTAGTACAACTTCTCTTTTTCCAATGTCTTCACCTGGAGAAACTGGCTGCTTCTGGCTTGGACATGTGAACTCTTCTGGGTAAAATAAATGGCTGGGTGAACAGGTCCAGAGAGTTGTGAATGGAGTGGCTGAGAGAGCTGGGAATGTTTGGTCTGGAGAAACAGATGCTTGGGGGGCACCTTCTGGCTCTCCAAAACTCCCTGACAGGACCGTGCAGCCTGGTGGGGTCAGGCTCTGCTCCCAGGGAATAAGGGACAGGAAAAGGGGAAACAGCCTCAAGCTGCACCAGGAGATGTTTAGATGGAATGCTGGGCAAAAAAATCTTCCCCAAAAGGGTAGTCAAGCACTGGAAAAGGCTGCCCGGGGCAGTGGTGGAGCCACCAACCCTGGAGGCATTTAAAAGACACGTGGACATGGCACCTGGGGACATGGGTTAGTGCAGAACTTGGCAGAGTGAGGTTAGTGGTTGGACCCAACCACTTGAAGGTCTTTTCCAACCTTAACAATTCCATGATTTCAAATTAAGTCCAACTTTTCTTCAACCTGTAGTTGATCAGGCCAAGATACTGATTTTTTCACTGTGGCAACTTACAAACTAAAGGCAAGCTGACTGTGGCATGTGCATCATGTGGAAACCTCTTCAGAAACTCACTATTATGCTAATTCAGAAGCTGCACCCCATGGAAAGTCCTTTTAAAAGCTTAACTGGCAAATGCATGCTAAAATATTTTGGTTTCCATCTAAATCTACACTAAATTCCAATCCTCAGAGACAGGATTTCCACTTTATTTCTCTCTATACACACATACTAAGCTCAAGAACGGTAACATAGTAAAGTGTTGTTAAAGTTTTGAAAAAAGCAAGCATAGCACAAAAAACTTGACTGTAGGTCTCTTTTCGTCAGAAATTTAAAAAAATCCCAAACATCACTGTGTTCTGCAATAAATAGAAGATACTTAAATGAAAACATAGGCATTTAATATAAATGGATACTAAAACAAATTCAAAGTAAAGCCATTCCATCTTTTCTTAAACCCACCTCAAGATAAAAAAATTCTAGCAGTGGGTTCTGGCAAAGTATTTAATGAGGAATAAAGAACTACAAGACCAAGTTTTGGCAACGATAAACAGAATATTGGATAGCTTTTACTTGCATTCACTTTATTCAGAAACCTTAAGGAGACACAGAATAAACATTAAGGAAACGCAGAATGAACTGATAATATTTAGTACATTTATTTATTTACAATCTAACAGAAGTTTAGAAAAAAATAATTTCTAAACCTTTTTAAGTTTTGTATTTCAAATCTTCAAATTTTACTTGAATATAAACACGTGGGAAGAAGAAAAAAAATTACTTATGAGCTTCTACTTCTAGGCTTGTAAGGCTGTTACAAAGAATCCTTTCATAATCTTGTATATTGAGATTAAATTGCTTATAAATTGATGTAATGGATTGCTAGTTTCTGCTTCCCAGACGAAGGGGGTTTGTTCAGCTGGGTTTTTAAATGTTAAACTACTTCCAGGGCTAGGTTAAGCAACCTGTTTCGCCACAGGAGATTATATTCTCTTTTTGTGAGCATGGTTATTAACTGATGAAGCACCTCTAAACCTATTCACCTTCTTCCAGATTTCTTCTGCCTCCAGCTGATGTGCCCAAAAGCACATGTGCAACAGCAAGGATGTCTACAGCAGTGATTTTCTTGAGAAGTCCACAGCTTAGAGCAAGCATCTGTCACCCCTTTCAGTTCATATTTATTCAATATTCTCTCCCACAGCTGCATCCCCTCCCCAGAGTGTTCACAGAACAGAACAGTTCCAGAACCTACAACAATCATCTGGTCCAACAGCCCGAGCCCTCACCAAAAGTTGGAGCACATTAGGAAGGGCATTGTCCAAGTGCCTCTGACACATGGACATACCTGGGGCACCGACCACCGACCTGGAAGCCTCTGCCTGGAAGCCCTGCCTGGCCACCCTCACGGAGGGCACCCCTCAGCCTCCCTCTCTCCAGACGGGACAAACCCAGAGTCCTCGGCTGCTCCTCACAGGACTTGCCTTCCGTCGTACCCACACTGAAGTATGGAATTTCCACTCCATTTTCATACACAACTCGTTGTCAACTTGGTAAAGATGATTGCCATTTGTGAATTTTTCATCTTCTACTCAGATCAAAAGATGCAGTGCCTTGGTGTGGCTGGGCTGCCACACGAGAGCTCTCATGAATGCAGTGGTTCATAGCCAGAGTGCAATTCTCCAGTACGTACAAAAACTGAAACACAATCAGCTGGTACGCTCAAACACTGATAGCTATGTCCCTGTAAACTTCTTTTCTGTAAATAACACAGCACATTAAATCCCTTTCTAAATCCTTTGTTGAAGGAAAAGCAACAGCCCTTGTAACAGACCCAAGGCTACAGCCTTGAAATTACTGGTTTTCATACTGAAATAATCTGAGTTTGGATGTTTTGCACCTCAAGATGCACTTGCACACCCTAAATCCTTCATTTCCAAAGATAACAACTTTCTGCCAGCCCTTAGTGTGAGATTCCAACTGTATTCCTACAAGTAACCTACCCTCCAGCAGAGATTGTTTTGCCCTGTACACATCTGCTACAGCCTTATAATCCAGAGGAAAGATGAAGAGAAGCAAAAGTCTCAATTTGGAATGAACTCTGCTACCAGCATTAATTATTTTAATTACTTTTTCCAAAAGCAAACAAATGGCCCCAACCATTACTGTTGCACAGTCACCTAAAATCAATTTATATATGTGCACAAAAATTTGCCATCTTTTGTGCATCCCAGGGCTGCACAAAAACGAGAGGAATAATCCTGGAGTCTGTGGAAGAATGAGTCTGAATGGGTCTATGGAAAAATGGGTCTATGAAAGAATGGGTCTGAACCTGACTTGTTTCACTGCAAGTCAAAACTTGCCAGACTATTTAATATTTGATTATTATGCCATACGTTATCGGATAAAGAGGCTCAGATTTTGTTCTTCAATCAAGGAAAGTGCTGAATAGGTGAAAACTCTCCATTCTAAAACTTACCACAGTTGTTCGTGGGAGCTCTAAAAGGATTTAGCCCTATACCATTTTCACTAAGTGGAGTTTTTTAAAGACCTCCGAGTCCCACAAACTTGCCTGAGATTTCAGGCCTTTTTTTTTTGTACTGAATTAGCACTGTAGTTTAGACATGCTTGATTTTCTTAAAACTAAAACTTAGAACTTTTGCAAATATAACACAAGACTTATTTTAAGCTAAATCCATTTCCAAATTCTTCTCTGAAAGACATTCGAAACCTGAATTTTTATCATTTCAATGACAAAGAGAAAAACCTGCTTCTCTTTTATGGGCATTATATAGGTATGATAAATTATTCTCTTTCTGAGGATCCAAAATGACTTTATAAATACTATGCCCATTCCTGTAGCTGTGTTTCAAAGGATGGGAAAATTTACTAGGCAGTGTCTGTAATAAGGTGGTCACAGGAAATTTCATCCTCATGTATGCCAACAAACTTAAGGCAGATACAGATGTCACATGAAGCTGCTGGAAAAACGCAGAAGAACTCTATAAAAATTACATTCCTAAAAACCCCTTGAGGAACATCCACTGCCACTTGTACACCTAAGTAAAAAACTTAATTCACTTTTTTCTTAATTCAGAAAGTCCTCTGTGATTACTTACAAATAAATTTATGGGTGCATAATTCCTTTTCTCCAGCCATTCCCCAGAATGGTTGGAATGGAATGGAATGGAATGGAATGGAATGGAATGGAATGGAATGGAATGGAATGGAATGGAATGGAATGGAATTTTCAATGGTTTAATTGAAAGAGTGGACAGAACCACCAGAATTAATTTCAGTCACATCTAAAATAAATCTGCCAACTGAACAATGAAAAGGGAAAAAAGCCTGATATGCCAGAAAAACAAAATTCTTCCCATTGGTCCATCCCAAACTTTTCAAAACAAAGTAATACAAATCCTACTGTATGCTAAGAAAGTTTAGATAACTCTAGATTAAGAAAATTAAAAATCACTTAATTTTTATCTGTAAAAATAGTACTACTTCTGGAGACTCAGGTCTAGAGAGCAGATACCTTTGCTTAAATGATGCAAAGTGATGAGGGAAGATTAGGGTTGCAAGAGGCAATCAGAAATCAGATTAGGGTTGCAAATCTATCAGAAAAGATAAATCCAACCCTCAAATTTAAGGTATTTATTTTCACTGACACCAGGGGTTATTTCCACATAAATCTTAAGTCTTTAGAAGTATGAGGTAGAAAAAAGAAAAACAAGTCCCGCACTTTGAAGTTCTGAAGCATTCTTACATTTAAGAATATCAAAGTAACAAAGTAATGAAGCGTAACAGGTGTTAAAATACAGTGTCTGAAAGCCACCTTGAAACACTTCTGAGATGATCTGCCACTTACGCTGCACTTAAAGGTAGATTTAGTCCACGTGACTTAAAATTTTAGAGTCTGTAGCCTGAGACTTGGAGTGTAGTGGGAGGAAAGCCCTACACACACAGAGACAAAAAAATATTAAAAAAAAAAAACAACACCACAACAACAAAAACAAAACAAAACAAACCCCCAAACACCCACAAAACAACAACAAAAACAACAAAAAAAAAACCCACCGAAAAAAAAACCCAGCTGGAAAAGTTCTGAGTGTCAAGACTGGTTTAACAAGAATTTTCCTCCTTCATTATTATGACCATTAGTCTTCCATGAGCAGAAAGAACTTCCCTGTAAGGGCACTTGAGCACGAAGCACTACACAGATGGACAGCAGCAGATTACACCTCTAAATCTGTGTGGCTGTCACCACCCTGACACCACAGAAGCAGATAACAGTGCCTAGACAGCTGATACTCTTCCCCATGCTCTGGCAGCAGTTGTGTCAGGCTTGGAAAGAAATGTGAAGGAGCTGGCCCAACAGCCCATGGTGTTCAAAGACATGCAGAAAACAGTCAAGGAGCTCCTAATTAATTGCAACAGGATTGAAACTGCACTGGGAGTTCTAGTGAGGCACAGTCTGATCACTGTGTCTCCAAATTCTCGTGGAGGTTTATATGAGAACGTGACAGAAGCAGATGTGTCACATGGTATGATCAGTTTTCATCCACTGCAGGTAGAATCAAACTGGCAGGAAGCCTTAAACTTAATTATAGCAATGGTCAGAGAAAGATTTGGACAAAAACAAATCCAAAGCCGACAGACCCTATCTTAAAGCCAATTGTCTCAATCCGGTGTGCACATGACCCACCCACCCCTCAGCTGAGCTACAGTAAAACACCATCTCAGCTTCAATGTCCCAGACTAACAGCAGAAACCGTTACTGGTGGAACTATTCACACAGACACACTGAGGCACAGAGCACATAAATTTATCTCCCGTATTTAACCCTCTTCCTTACAAAATACTCTTAAGGGTCTCTTTAAGAGGCTCTGAAAAAAGGTTCTGGGATTATTTACTCTTCATTGAGCATCCAAGCATCACCTGTTTGAACACTACAGCATGAGGATCGCTACTGCGCTCCGCAGACACTGTCTGCCCTGCAGTCTGTGTTTGAGGATGGTCAGCAGTCTGCTTCCAGTTATTAGGGAGTGAGAAACTGAGAGCCCCTGAAGGAAAAACAAGGAAGTAATTACAACACTTGCATCAAGATTTACTTCAGACAGTCAAGCCACAGATGTTGAGGCACTCATATCATGGTCATATATTCAAAATTAAATTTGGAAGAGGAAAATCTGAAGAACAGAAAGGAAAACAGCGAGGAAGTGCTGAGAATAAAAACTATTAAGCACATCTACTGAAACAGGTGTTCAAGCACTGTGACAAAAGCTACCCGAATTTCCACTAAAACGCTGCAGTAAGGTGGCAAAAGATGCACTCAGGTTGTGCAACCGATAGGCAAAAAGAATTGCTAAGACAGAATAGAAAAACTGCTTATGAGATAAACGACAGTCTCCTGACAAGAACCAAAGCTGCAGGCAGAGTTCATCATGACAATATCCCAGAGTGGAAGGGAAGGCTCAGGTGTTGAGGTATCAAGAGAACACAATCTACCCTATTACACAGATCAGAATCCTCAAAACTCCTAAAATGTTTAAAGACCAGATTTATAGGAAGTGTTTTAGATGCCTGAAGATTCTGAGAGATTTTCAGGAATACTTCAACACCTAACTCTGTTTATAGTAACAGATACTAGGCGCCCACACACCTCCGAAAAATCACACAGGATGTTTCACAACTAAAAGATTCTGGACAACGTTTGAAAACTTGGCCATGTACAGTTTGGCCTCGGAAGCAGGAGAACAAAGAACTCATAGCCAGGATTTCCAAACTTCTGGGCTAGAGAGCTACTCCAAGGGTTCTCCGGCCGACAGGGACATCAATTTCCTGGTGTGGAGAAGGAAGGTGCAGGGAAGGAAGGCAGCCCCTGCTGCTCCTCTGAACTAATTCTAAAATCCCCTTTTGTAGCAACCCTTATGCCCCATCATTAAAGACATCACCAGCGCCACACACGACTGTCAGTGCTGCGGCACAGGGAGGGCTCGGACGGGGCACGCAGGTGAGGCGGCAGACGAAGGAAGGAGAAGGCAGGTGCTGCAAGTATGTGCAGGCAGGAGAAGGCAGGAGAAGGCAGGAGGAGACAGGTGGGGACGAGTGAAGGCAGGAGGAAGCAGGTGAAGCCGCAAGCAGGTGGAGGCAGGAGAATGGCGGCAGGTGGAGCCGGACCTCCAAGGGCCCAACCCCGCAGCCACGCTCCGGCCCGGCTCGGCCAGCGCTGCTCCTGGCTGTGACCGGGGGCGGACAGGNAGATAACTTCTACAATACGAGTTGCTTAATGAAGGAAACCACCTTGTGTTTGGAGCATTGCGTAAGATTACATCACCGGATAAATATGCATTAGGTAGGCGGAGAGCATGGATTAGGTAGGCGGGTTCATGTGCGTTTTGCTTTATAAAAGATGAAAGTTGTTACCACCTGAGCGCGGTTTGTGGCAAGCCTCGGCGGGCACCTTTTAGAAAATAAAGAATATTTATTATGTAAACTTTCTAAACCTCTCTGTCTGTGTTTGGGGAGCTCCTAAAGTCGGGAACAGCCCTCGCCGCGCCGGGCGCTGCTGCTCATCCCGGCTGGGCTCGGGCCCCCCCCCCCCCCCCGCCGCTCACTGGCCCTGCCGGGCAGCGGCTGGAGCCACGGCTGGCATCACCCCCGGCATCGCCGCTGGCATCGCCCCCGGCATCACCCCCGGCATCATCCCCGGCGCCGGTGTCGGAGCGGTCCCGGCCCTCGATGGAGCCTCTGCCCCTTGCCCTTTGGTCCCGGTCGGTGTTTGCTCACCCAGCCCGACCGTAGGCTCGGTGCTTGGCAGAGACCAGTGTCCCTGCAGTGTCATCCCAAATCACAGGATCCTGAGGCTTGGGAGGGGCTTCTGGAGATCATCCAGTCCGACCTCCCTGGCGGGACAGGGTCCCGTAGAGCAGTGGCACGGGGGTGGGTTTGGAATGTCTCCGGAGAGGGAGAATGCACACCCTCCCTGGGCAGCTGTTCCAGTGCTGTGCCATCCTCAATGGGAAGAAGTTCTTCTTCGTGTTGAAATTAACCGTGTTTTAGTTTATGGCCGTTGCTCCTCATACTGTCAGTGGCTACCACTGGTAATTGTCTGGTCCCTCCTCTTGGCATTCCTTTGAGATATTTATCTGCATTAATGGGGTCTCAGTCCTCTCCAGAATAAACAGCCCCAGCTCCTGCAGTCTCTCCTCATCAGAGACCTGCTCCACACTCATCATCTTTGTAGCCCTTCTCCAGTAGCTCCTTGTCTTTCTTGTACTGAGAAGTATGGAAATGAATCAGGAACTGGCAGGACAGTCAGGAGATAAGCCTTTGTGCCATTCTCTGAGAGGACACGGCATAAAGAGGCCAAAGTAAGGGCAAGCAGCTAAGTTGTGAATGACACATTGTGACGAACTGGGAAAACAACTGGTTAATTTCACTACCGAACCTCTTTTGTGAACAGAACAGTGTCAGTATCTAATAGATAGATACTTCATGAACAGTACATTGAAAGTCACAGAATAAAGATGTAACATTATGCCCCTGGGACAGTACCTTGCAGCAGCTTTCCTGTTCCATACTACATGAACAAACATAAGATCACAGAATTACAGACTGGTTTGGCTTGCAAAGGGCCTTAAAGCTCATCCAGTTCCACCCCTGTCCTGGACAGGGATGCCTTTCCTCTACCCCAGACTGCTCCAAACCCTGTCCAAGCTGGCCTTGGACATTCCAGGGATGGGGCAGTAACAGCTTCTATGGGCAACCTGTATCAGGTCCTCACCAAAATATTATTAAAAAATGAAGAGATATTATGGTATAGGCTTTCTGTCCCATTATACTTGACCGCAGTATTCCCAAAGGTTGCTATAGAACATTATTTTTTCAGGGGGTGAATAGCATATACCTTTTTCAGTCTTCTTCTAAGGTATACCATGAAAAAAAAAAAATCTTGTGCCTGTGTGCCTGAGCACTATAAAATTTGACAGTTTGATGGAAGTTTCTGAAACATTCATACTCATCAGACAAAAACAGAAATTAAGGGCTTGTTTTCTGCATTAGTTAATCTTCTACTGCAGTATTATCCCAACTAAAGACCATTATATAAGTCAGTCAGATGGTAGAAATTCTTCTTGGATATAAAGGGGAAAAAAACCTCCCTAAAAAAAGCCTTCTCATTATTCTGTATTAATGTTGGTACATTCAATAGATTTTATGAAGTTTTAGTCAGTAGTTATTTGGTTGGTTTCAGTAATGTCAAAAGTGAATGTTCGGAATCTCAGAACTTCAGGAGGTTCTTTCCAGGATGGTGTTCAAACCTGCTCTGAGGCCTGGAGTGCCTGCTCCTGTTTTGTCAATAAACTGAAGATTTCACTTCTATTTACTATCAAGATATTATTCTCTTTGTAGACATTCATGTAAATTTGGATTACTGAAGGCAGTAATCCTTAAGTATGTTATGTTTATCATCAATGTGTTCTTGTATTGCATCTCTGTAGCATGTTCCTTTTCTGTTTTAGAATTTGCTATACTGTTTCTGCAGAAGGAACAAATGTATTCTGGGCAAAAAGCCAATAAAAATAGCTCTTACCAAGCCAAATTAGATAATTACAATTTCACTGTGTCTTTAAAGCACAGCTGTGTCTTTTGGGTTGTGAGAATTAGTATTTAGTACTCATAACTTTACACTTTTCTTCTTATCTAAAGAAAAATGCCCCCTCAAAATGTAGACTCCTCTAATAAGCTCATTTTCTCCATTTTGAAATGTTGTAGAAGTAAATATATTCCTTGTTACAGTCTATTATTATTATTATTATTCCTGAGTTTAGTTAATCTTTTATAATGGCCATTATCAGATTTCTCTTACTTTTTTTTCTCTTACTTTTTTTCCATGTCAGAATTTGGTAGATGGGAAAAATGAAAGCACTTTTGTTTTGATTTTCCACTGAAGTGCCTGCATTGATTTTGTATCTTCTATCCTTAATTTATATACCAGCAGCATGAGAAGAAAGTGTGCCTAGTATACTAGAACTGGTCCAAAAAAGAATTCAAATATTGAAGTTTTTTGTGTATGATTATATTTAGCTTGTCCAAAAATCCATTTCAACATCTCTTCCACACAATTTAGATCTTTGTAACACTAACTAACTCTATCTCTGGTTGGGTTTTTTTGTTTATTCGTTTGTAGGGGTTTTTTGAAGGCTATAATTTTCAAAATATCTGTATTTTTGGTTTCCTTGGGGTCTGATGTGGTTTTGTTTTGATAATCATCTTCCCATCTCCCCTACTGAGTTGCCACACTGTAGTCCTTGAAATAAGCTGCTCTTGGTGAATCTACTTGATTTTTACTTCATCTGACCTGTCTCAAGGCACCCAGAAGCTCATTTTGAAAATCTCCCTGGATAATGCCCCTTATATTTTAGGAGTGTTTCCTGTTGTAGTGCACCCTAAGGAAATAGAGCCAAAATTTTCTTACTGTCCAACACTGCATTTCATTGAATTTGGTCAGACGAACAGTACAAATTGTTGGCATTTTTTCCAAAGCAGTATTGATTCTCGACAGCCACTGTATTTTGGGAAACTGAAGGGCAAAGAAACAAAACAGAAACAAGAAAATCCATTTGTCTCAGCCTCAGACTCATTCCTTGAAGCGGACAATTTAATAAGCACAAATTCAGCAAGCAGAGAAAAAAGCAAGAGGAGGAAACACATTGAAAACTATACACTGATTACAGATTTTAAAAGGAATCAGGAAGAAGCTGTATGGGGGGCTCGTATTTTGGCTTAAGGTTGAGTGTAGTAAGTAGCAAAAGGTTGTTTGTTGGTATTTTTTTGCTGTATTTAGCTTTAAACTATGTTCTTCTCTAAGGCTTTATGAAATATGAAAAAGACCTTCCATAGTACTGAAAAAGAGAAGGTCCAGTATAATTGCACCCAAAATAGTTTGAATCAATCTAAGAGCAAAATGGGAGACAATGGGGTGTGGGACAGTGAAATTCTTTATATGAAAGGTAACCAGTATTTTTTTTTTTTTCAAATACAGCCAAGTCTTAAGGAATCTAAAGTCTTCATGATCCATTGTTTGGTGATCAGCAGGGAAGAATGGGCCAAGTTCATCTTGTTGCCAGCCAATATCCTCTTTCATTTTTGCTGTCACTGTTAGGAGCAAGGTCCAGTCAGTTTGAAAGGGCAGGAGAAAAAAATTCTGGGTTAGCTGTGAAAGTAGCCATCATGTGTAGGATAATTTAGTTTGTTTCAACTTAAATCTCTGATTTTTACCCTATTGAGGTAGCCACCTACTTCAGTCCTCACAATTGGTAATAATGCAAAAAGTGTATTTGTTTCTAGACCACAGTCCAGCTTAGAAAAATTCTGCCACCCTTTTCTACCCACTGAAAACCTCACAGTCAAGGTATACTGTACTTGTTTGCCTTTTAGGGTTTTATAGGAAAAGACATAGTATAGAAATCATTGCCATTTCCTTTCAAGAAAATTTACTAAAAGCAGGCAGTTAAAACTCCTGCTGTAAAACAAAAACCACTATAGAGTAATGTTTCTCCTCTACCTATTATAATATATTTCTACTCTTAGATGACAGTGGCAGAACCCAGAGACCACATTCTAAAGCGTTTTTTTTCCCCCATTTATAAAGTCTGCTTATTGACAGAAATGCCAAGGTTTCTGCAGCCTCACCAAGAATCATTCTGGTATCATGTTGTACTGTACCTGCCATCTTGAGTTATGCAGTCCTGTCCTTGCAGTCTATTAGGAGTATCTGCCTAACTAACCTTCTCTAATTATCACAGCTTTTGTGCATCTAAATAAACACTGTACTAGGTGGCTTGGATTTTTTTATGGGTTGGGTGGTTTTGTTTTAACTATTGGATCCTGCTGTTTTTTAAATCCTGTGGAAGTACTTTTGAATTCGTAATCAGTGATCTATTTTTCAGCTACTTTTTTTTATCCTGGTTTAATTGATTTATATGTTAAGTGCATTTGTATAAGCAGCAATGGTACACTGGAGACATCTTTGTGAAATCATGTTAAAAGGTTTAGGGCAGATTTTTGATTCACAAGCACAATTCTTTTTCAATCAGCTTTTGCTTACATCTGCAAGAGTAATTTATGAATGGTGCTCTTACTTCAAGTAGTATTTTCCTACAGTATTTTAGCTTCCCTTATTATTTAATGTTAAATTATTTCCCTTATTTGTAATTAATTATTTCCCTTATTATTTATTGTCAAAATAAATAAATATTGGAATTCACAGAAATTCTAGAGTAAACAATATTGCACAAAGAAGTCACCTGGCTAATCACAGAAAACTACACAAGTGCTGGGAGAATGGTTTAGCTGTAAGGGAAATGTCCAATCACTTTCTCAAGCCATTATGAACATACTTGGAGATCTTAAAATCAGCCAAACCTCACCAACAAGAACTAGGGCTGGATTCTTCAGCTGGCAGCTAAGGTACACGTACTTTTTGGGCATTTGAAAGAGTGGACAAACAAGGTCCATAAGTTCTCTAAACACTGAGGGTAAGAACTCTGAACTTTACCCAGAAGAAATAGTTTTGGAGGACAAAAGTATTGCCACTTGAAAGCAATTCTATTTTAAAACTTGGCTTTCTTAGAGCTTCAGTATTCAAGGCTTCTATGGACTGCACTGAAACACAACTTTATTTATAACATCATTAGTATCTTCTCCACAATGTTGCCAAAATACATGAAGTTAAGCATTTGTTGTGGGTTATTGTCCAGTAGCAGAGAAATTCAATGAGCCAGAAGTTTTCCTAAAGCTTTTGGTCCTCTTTCTAAGTTTTTTTCTGTGCTGTTGTTTTTCTGCATTTATTTTAATTTTTAATACATACTTGAAAATGACAGGCTTTTCAGTACTACTGGATTTATCCCATTATCGTGGTTTTGGGGAGACTAACTCAAGAAATAAGAGAGAGCTAAATCATGCCACTTCCTTACATTTAGTATCTCTATTCAGAGTGCCTATATTTGAAAGATAGGGCTTTATCATAAGAGTTTTGTTTGTTTATTATTATTTTGATAAAATTACTGAGAAAACTTATAATAATGAGTTTGCTGTGTCAATAGTAATGGCTTGAAACAGACATTAGGTAATCTAGGAAGTCATGCAGTTCATCCTGAACTTCCCCTAAGGAGGAACTGGCACAGTTTCCTCCAAGCTGTGGAAATCCAGAGTTGAATCTCAGAATTCCTAGAATCTCAGAAATGTCAGGTAAATGATCCAACAGCTAAAAAGGTGGGTGCAAAATTTTCCAGAGAACGCGCATGACCAACTGCTCCAGTTACTCGGGGGGTGAGCTGGAGCCCCAAAGAAGGGCAAATACTATTGTTTGGGAACAGCTGCTTGGAATTGTGTGTCCTACTGTGCAAAGCACAACTCTAGTACAGTAGTTGAACCAGATGCAGTGCCACTTTATTCAGTCCTGGAATCCTCTCTGACCAAACTTGCTGGAAGCAGGTACTGCCTCAGATTGTTCAGCATATTAGCATGTAATTCCTTATGAGTGTCTTAATATCCACTGTTAAAAATAGCTTGCGGTAAGACCTAAAAATCTTCGGACTGGGTGTCTGAACGCGACCCTGGAGTTATTTATAACCGCCTATGAATTTGTTATGTTCGAGACAGATGCAGGCAAACAGCCAGAAAGGTCCTGGAAGAAAACAATCCTCGATTAGTTGTTGTCGTAAAAAGCGTGCACCTTTTTGTGAGCCCTGGACTTTGTCAGCAGCGGTGCCTGCAGCCATCTCCGTTGGACAGCTCTAAGCCAGGGAATGGCATTCCTTCCACTGGCAGTCACAGGGGCCTGACCATTCCTTTCTCCAGCTGTAATCCGACCGTGCCGGGCCATTGCACCACCAGGAATGTCATATCCGTGTCTACATATAGTCAAAGATCGAGCTTGAAATCACAGAACTAAAAGGAACATGTATTCCTGTTCCACTCCTCTTTCCTGAATGAAGACATATTTTTGCCATCTCTTCACGCTGAATTTTAGGGAGAATGATTAACCACATGGTCCTTTTTGGGGGGCTAGCATCATAGTAATAATTGTCAAGGTGATTTCTATTCTGATCCTGATTATTCATTCATATACAAGATCTTGATTTTCTGTATAGAACACTTCCAAGTAATTCAGCTGCTATGCAAAAATTTAATTAAGACCCAGAAAAAGACAGTTTGACTGATATTTTTATTGAAAATAGGTGAATGTTTGCTAATGTGCAAGTGTATCAGAGAAACCTCCTGTCAAGAAAAGAATTGCAAGGAGCATTGGAGACTTTTGATACTCATAAATTACATTGCCACACAGTGAAAATGAGTGAAAAAACACCCCTAATGATTCTTTTTTAAAAAAAGTTCATTGGGCAAACCCAGAAATTGCTAAGCAGGTTATAAGTGCTACCAACTCTTCCTGTTTTTAGAGGGAAAATCTGTTGATGCAGCTATCAAGATATTGCCACTTAAAAAAAACAAACAAACCTGTTAACCATTTAGCAAGTATTTTAATTACAAAAGAAAAAGTAAAATATATGCTATGCTATAAACTAAGATTCTTACATCTAGTCCTCAAAAAATGCCATTATAACACTAGAAATGAACCTCTAGTCATGATTCTGCCAGTGGTACTTGAAATGCTTGGCAATTATTTTTACCAAAACAAGCAATTTAAAAAATGGATTGTTTGCTTTCTGGTGAGGTATTTCAGTAGGCAAATTGTGATAGCCACTACTGTTGTTGGTTTTTATGAACCAACATTTTCATTTCACAATTAGCAGAGGGATATTCCTGTTAGGAACACAGCAGATGTATTCATGGCACCAGAAAGTTGGATCCCAATGTTTTGTGGTTTTGTACCCATTAAGATCATAGAATCATGGAATGGTTTGTGTTGGAAGGGACCTTTAAGGTCATTAATTTCCAAACCCTCTGCCATGGGCAGAATTAGTTGCATAGAATTACTTTGGGCAATCAAGGAATTTATGAGAAAATATTGAACACCTGGCATGGCCTGAAATGTTAAAATCTGTCAGTTTACTTCCAAGATATTTGTGAGACAACTTATGCATATAGGCAAAATTTGCATTTTTCAGTTGTACAAAAGATCATTAAACCTTCAAAGTAGTGGAAACATCTGTCTTTTTGAAAATATGTATTAAGAAATGTGTCCACATGTTAAAAAAATTAAATGAATGCTTGCAAAATTACTCAGGAGAATTTTGACCTTAATCCATTGATCCACATTTTAGTACATTACGTGCATAAGAAATAACATTATTTATTGGCATATTATAATGGAATATCACACGAGTATATTGTTTGCTTGAGTGAAGAAAACAAAAATGTATTTCCAAACTTGAAGATTTCATGATTTAAACAAGAGTCTTGGAGAAGCAATTGTGCTAGAAAAGACCTGGGAGTTCTGGTGGACAACAAATTGAACATAAGCCAACAGTAGGCTCTTGTGGCAAGAATCTTAGTTTCTAGTGTAGCAAGCATTTTACTTCTTCTTTTGTAATTAAAATACTTGCTTAATGCTCAGCAGGGTAGGTTTTTTTGTTGGTTTTTTTTTGTTGTTTGTTTTTTTGTTTGGTTTTTTGGGGGTTCTTTCTGAAGTGGCAGTAGCTTGATAGTTGCATCAACCCTTTCCTAGCAACTGGGTACCTGGGTATTGCCAGCAGCTTCAGGGATGTTTCCTCACAGATCTGGTTTTATTAATTGGGATCAGTGGAATCACGAGGAAGTTTCATGTTAGGAGATCTCAGACCATAAAAAATGACTGTTCCAACTGCTCCTGCTGGCACTCAGCAGGTACTTTTCTGTCCTGAAATTCTCTTCATTGTGTCAAAACACTGCTTTCTTCACATCTGTGTGTGGAAGATTTCTTCTTCCAACGCCCCTAAGCAAACAATCCAGCATAGTGTTGTTGTGGCCTATAGCTGAGATGGAAACAGGACTTGAGTCTTAAATGCGAGAGAGTGAGATCTTGTAACATATAATCACCTCAAATACTCAGTTACTATCAAATGTCTGTGTATTGCTAGAGGAAGGGGATTTCTGCTCATTTGTTAGAGAATGAATGAATGACTCTATTGTTAATTAGAATCAGATTGCAAAAAGTGTTTGCATTTCTGTGAACGAACTTCAGGTTGAAAAGTGGCTGTTCAGTCTTGCCCACGGTTTTGTGCACATACTTTCTGAAGTCAGCAAGTGTTGGCGAGCACTGTAGCACATAAATGACATTTGCATGTGTGTCTAAGGGCAAGATTGACCCCACAGGCTATAGGTCTTGTGACCCTTCACACTCCACAGACACTGCAGGGATAAACCCAGTTCACTCTCATAAAAGTGCCTGTACTTTTTAAAATTCATCACTAGTAATGTTCTACTACATAGCTTGTACACCTATTTATAAGGCAAGATGTGATATCCCAGGTGATGTACACTTTCTATTCACTCAGGTTTACTTTGTGAAGGTTTTCGATTTATCACGGTATTCTAACTAGGTTTATAGAGAATTCATTTTCAGTCTTGCCAAGGAAATTAGGAAATGTATTTCTATACATTTCTACCTGTTTTCTATAGCATGATACCTATTCTTTGTACTTTGCCCTTCTAGTATGTCCTATTTTTGTGTTCCACAAAGATATAAAAGACCTGAAAGGTGCAGCCGCTGGAGTTGTGCACAGGCTGTCCCCATAGCTTTTGTTTACTCACCCTGGGCTCAAACACTTAGACAATTTTGCCAGTAGAATTTTGGATTTCCCTGTTGTTCCATATGTGCTGCACCTTTCATGACAGACCCCACACCTGTGCTCACCACTGCAAACATCTGCATTACACCTGTGCAGTCAACAGGGTTTGCTCTACAGGACCTGCAGTGGTGGTCTGCAGCTGAAGCGTGTGCAGGATCCACAGCTGTGGCAGTGGGATTTCCAAAATCCACCTTCTTGTTGAGGTCCGATGCCCTGTGTCTCACACCTTGAGCCTATGGGTGGCCTAACTTACCTAGCTCACTTGTGGTCCTGCCTTACCTATGGGTGGGGCATATGGGCCACCCATATGGGGCATAAGGGCACTACCTTACCTATGGGTGGGGCATATGGCCTAACTTACCTATCTCACTTGTGGTCCTGCCAGTGAATTACAGGGGCTCAAAAATTACATCATGTAGGTTATATCCACCCTTCTTTCCATGGAACAGGCATGCATGTCCCTGCAGGGCTGGTTGATGTTGAGGATCCATATGAACAAATATTAAATTCTTCACTTTTTAATCTTGTATTGTATTCTTCTGTTGCGTCCAGATCAGAATCATATTCCCTCTGTGGCCTTCTTTGTTTGGTGGTTTGAGGAAAAGTTTTTCTTCCTTTAAATATTTCCAGAAATTTTATTTTTCTCCTAGGCTCATATAATTCTCTTCTATATTGTAATTCACTAACCCACTTCATGTAAGAGCTATGTAATCCTGTAAAGACTCCCTCAGGAGGCACAAGTGTGTTTCATGCCTAACAGATTTTTAATAGAACTCTGAGATTTTGTTGCTATTGAGTCATGGTGGGAGGACACGGCAAGCCGATATGGTTTTTGGAGAACTGGAGCCAGGACAAATTAATTCAACCATGCCCCTTGCCTTCTGTAACAATAGAGCTGAATCATAAATCAGATCCCAATCCTCTACTCCTGTTCCTTCTCCAGCACAGTTTCCCTGCCACTGAGTGTGGTGGCATATGCTGGAGCTGAGTCTGAACATGCATTTACACATAGACAATAAAGCTGTTGCAGAAACTACATTTTAAGCTTGAGATTGTGCATACATGACAGTGCAGGTGTATCCCAAGGAACCAGGAAAGTTTCTACTCTGGTACAGGGCCTGCTGACAGAAAACATCCTTTATTCAGGAGATGGCTGTTATTCTGAAGTCCACTGACACATTTCAGGTCTCCTGCTTTGTTCTAGAAGGCATTGTAAGAAGCCATGAGAGTAATTATATGGTACTGATAGAATCTATCCAGCTTCAGGAACACAGGACCAAACCTGTTCTTAGTTTTGGGAAGGGATTCATTCTCAGGGATTCCATTTTGTTTAGGGTGGGTTGATTTTGGCTTTACTCCAACAAATATCCTGAGGTTTGACTGAAGT
>WAAG01063941.1:0-20918 GCA_013390105.1 Tichodroma muraria | reverse complement strand
CGCTCCGCCTCCCCGCCCGCCCGCAGCGCCCGCCGCCCTCAGCCCCGAGCGCTGCCGGCCCGGCCCCCGCCCGCGGCCCCCTTTGTGTGTGACCTACTCATGTAGGGAGCCGGCCCTTCCCGGCCAGGTCCCCGGGCTCCCGGTTCTTCGCTCCGGGAGCGCCGTAGAGCCGGGTTCCCCGCGGCGCCTAGCGCCGTCTCATCTCCTTGCGCACCCCAAACTCCCCCGGGCTCCTCGTTACCACATCCTTTCTCTTTCTGCCTTTCTCTCTCCTCGCTCACTTTTTCTCCCTTTGGGCCTCTGGCTTCTCCTTTTCCTTCGGCCTCCGCTTCTTCCAGCACTTCTTAGTTTTTCTCCTTGCGCTGTGCTGCACTTTTTAAAACTTGGTCCTTCACGGAGCTTAGAATTTGTTATTTTTGCTAGGCCTCTGCTGGCCTTTCTGGCTGGAAGCTATTCTGTCTTGATCTCTGCTTCGTCCGTGGGTTTCTGCCACTCCCCAAAAGTTTTAGCCCTGCAGTCTCTTGCCTCCTTTTATTTTCTCTCTGTGCCTTTAATGTTTTGTTTCTTTTGTCTCTGTTCATGCTCTCCAGTTTCCTTTAAGCATTTATTTCTAGCTCAATGATCTCTTAGCTTTTCATTGTTCTGTCTTTCATGAAGGCTGCTTCTTCCCAACTTTTTCTAGTTCTCTGTCTCTTGTTGGCCTTTGCATGCCTTTGTGTCTGGATTATGTTCATCCCAAAAGATGAGGTGGTTGAGGTTTTTCAGGTTACAGAGATTTTTCCTGTTTTGGGAGAGGGCAGTACACCTCTAGATGAAGCATCGTTGAACTGTGTTATGGTAACTCTGAGACAAATGCACATGAAAGTGACATGGAGGTTGTTATCTCCTAAACTTTCAAACCTCTGAATACTGAGTTCTTCGGGACTAAAAATTGTTAAGAGAGTGATGGAGCCTGGAGACCCACTCCTGCTTAATTGAAAGTAATATGAGAAGGTGAATTAGATTTTCATGGACTAGCATTTGTTTTCTGAGTTATTTTATCTTACTGTAGAGGAATTAAGGATACTGTAACTTGTAATGTTACATTGATTCTTAGTGCATGACAGATTAACAGTGTTTTGTAATGACTAATCCTAAAAAAAAAAAAAAAAAAAAAAATCCCATGGATTTCATAGGGAGGAGGAAAAAACGAAGTAAATCCTGTGGAATTCATGGGGAGGNTTGTGTGAAAGCTTTGTACAGACTGTATAATTCTCTCAGTATAATTGCCTAGGTGAGGAACACACAACTTGTAGTTCAGCATGATACAAGTCTATATTCCTTTGTATATCTAAAAAGCAAGGCATTGTGCGTTATTCCCTGATAAGTACCTGTCAGTCAATTTAAAAGATGATATATCATAATGAAAATTGATTATTGGCAGTAATCTTAAGGTACTAATTTTTTTTTTTAACTCTATGTGTTATTTTTGTTTATTGCTTGTGTTTTTTCAGGCCCAGGGGCAAAAAATATTCACTTTTTGGGACCCTTTAAGCTTCACATGCTGTTAAATCCTAGATGGTTTCAATGTTTTTAATAAAATTCTATCAGGTTTTGGTTTTGTAGCATTTTATAATGTTGTTTTAAGTAATGTCACAACATTTTTATTATGGTGTGGTTTAGTTATATTTTAAAGTGATATTTAAGTTGAAAAGGGCAGAATTGGCAAATAAATAGAATTACACTGAAGTTGGTATTAGAGAATTCTAACTAAACTTGTTTTGCTTCCCCCCCTCCCCCTCCACCTTTCTATATACAGAGACCTAAAGGACAGGGAAATAAAGGTAAGTTAATACCTTGTATTTCTGTATAAATCTGTAAGATTGTTTTTATGGAGGATAATGTCTGATAGTCATAGCAAGAATTTGTATCTATAGATGTCTTTTATTTTCAGAGCAGGATGACAGCAAATTGTGTGCCAGAAGGTTACTTCCCAGCACTTTTACTGTGGCACAGCAGTACATCAGTTTACATTGTGTTATTTTGCAAAAGATTAATGCCAGAAGTCAGACAGTTAAATAGTTATTTTTTTTTTGGCTGCCTTTGTGATATGCTTGTATAATCTCTTAACAGTACACCTTGGGCCTTTCTGTATAGTGAGTAGAATCATCAGGAAGAATCTTTTGAACAACTTCCTTAGTTTGCAAGACAGCAGCCATGTGACTAGTTACTCATATCTGTGAGCAGAAAACATCACCTTCCTTATTCTCAGAATTTTTGTAATCTTCATTTTATCACTGGTATAACTGATCTTTTGTCAGTGTTTTTAGGCCTTCTGCTTTTCTGCTTTTTCCATGTTTCTATCAAGGTCTTAGTTTTTAAATACCATACTCAGTGGGATTTCTTTCCCACAGAGGGAAGGAACTACTAACTACTTAATATTCTTCTCTAAAATTCTTGGCAAGTCAATTGTAAACAGCATTTCAGATTATATCTTGCAGTATTTTGTTTGGAATTTGTTTTCTCACTAATATTCTGTTTGGAATTTTGTTCCGCCTAAACAGTCCACTTGTGCCCATTTAGTTCTTAGCTGCTCAGCAAACTGAGCTATAGAAGAGCATGCATACAGCTACCTCTGTGTGTTGATATGCTTATTATACTTATGCAGATAACAAACTTTTGTTTGAGCTCAGGTACTCTTTGCCCCTCTTAGTTCATTGTCTGAACTAATCTAATTGTTCTCTGTGAGCTGTCATTTAATGTTATCCACAGCATACGTATTCTATTATTCTGTCTACGTGCAGATTATCTGCTTCTTGTTACATATGTTGCTTGTGAGGTGGCACATGGTTCCCAGATTTCATTGAATTTGGCCTGTTCTTTTTAATTTCTCTTCATTCAGAGAAAAATGAATGTGTTTACCTCCTCAGATGTTCTTAGTTTGGTCATTCTTGAATTCTCGATCTCTCATATTTTTTTTTTTTGCCCTAAGTGCACTTGTTAACTACTTCATGTTTTTGAAATAGTTTGTGGTTATACCTTCCATGTTGTCCTTAAATGAGAAGAAAAGTCAGACTCATTGTAGCAAGTAGTTTGTGGTTTCACAGTCTTCGAATTATCATTTCTCAGTTTTAGTGAGGTTAACTAGATGTATCTGTTGAGACTCACACAGGTAGTTTTTGAACTATGTATATGTGAATTGGACTGGAAGTATTAAGCATTTCTCTGTGGGTGCTAGGTTGCCGTGTGTGAAAATGCACTAGTCAGCTTTACCTTGGCTTATTTATGTTAACATATTTTTGTGTTCTATAATTTGTCACTGCTTTGGAATGTTTGAATCAAAACACATCTCTGTTTGCTATGTAAGGAAGAGATTTTTGCATTTCTGAACTTGGATTTTTTTATGGAGTGCATCCTTTTAAATAATGAATACTCATGATGTATTCTCTTGGTGAGAGTATGACCTAAGTGAAAACTATAGTGAAACAGGACAATTAATTTCTGTTCTGTTAAATTATTTGGTGTAATGTCTGTTTAGTGAAACTAAGTTATGACTTTTCATTAGATTAAAGGTCTAAGAGATTGTGCTGACATCTTCACTGTAGCACAAGTTGTTGGCTTTGGGCTAGAGGCTTTTTCAAGTGGTTGAATTCAGTGTCAGCAGTCCTTACTGACCACGCATTAGCAGACAGTCTTTCAGTTGTCGTGATAGATCTCAGCTTAGAGGAGCTTTGAGGGAAGATGTGATACTGAGGCAACGGTCCAACCTGAAGTTGGTTCTGTGCATAAGAGTAGTAATGTTAAGGAGGATGGCAGAAGTTGTCCACGTGTCTCCTAGAGCATATGAGAGAATGAGCGAGCAGTAAAAGGCACGTATACATATTTCATATTGAAATGAAAAATATTAGACCTGCAAATGTATTGGTAGGTAGCTGATTTTTATTGTCTAGTAAAATGCCTTGGATGCTTTATTCTAATTGATTATAAACTGGTGTGCTGTGCTGTTTCCTCCGACCACAATTTGTGGGACTGAAGTTCTAGTATGTAGAACAGTACGATCTGTTGTGTCGGATGTTCGTGTTGGTATTTCAGAGACTTGAATGAGTAAATCATCCTGTCATGAAACTTTTCTTATTCTAGTTGTCAACTACTATACAGTTGACATCAGACATCAAAACTGACGTCTATCAAATTATGACTTATAGGGGCGTGAAGAAAAAACGAACTCCTGGAACTCCTTCCCCCCAACTTTTGTTTATTGTGCCAGTGTATCAAATCTGTCATAGGAAGGCACTGACTTGTTTTTACACTTGTGTGTATAACAACTTTTTGTTTCGTTGGAGCCTTAAATGTAATTATTAGGTTTAAAACAAGAATGAAATGTTTCATGTTTCTTTTAGTGTTTATTCTTGACATTAAGGTGGGATGACTTTTAATGAAAAAGTTATTCTTGTGCCTTTGGCTATCATTTTTTGTGAGTGGTTATTCCAAGGATAGTAGTAATTAAAAGAATATTAACTTTAAATTGCTCTATTTGATGAGTTGCTTCTTCCCAATATCTAATTACACTGTATGTCTTCACAGTGTTTGCAGAAACATATGGTATTTTTAGCGTTGTATTGATACAGATATTTTTAGTGTCTGTAGATTAGTTTCAATTAGTGTTCTTCATCACTGCCCTGTTCAGTTGGAGCCCTTAATGTGAGATTTTGGGAGTGAGGCATTCATTTGCTCTTGTTGAATGTGTGGGCTACATTCTTCACAATTAACACACTATGTAAAGTTAGAATGAAAAGCTAAAGAAACATCCTTCCAGTGATGCTATTTCACTGGGAAATGTATATATTTAACTAGAAAAAATGTCAGTGTAGAAATATTTTGTGTCACTGACTTAATATCTCAGTACAGAATGAATAAGAAAGAAAATATATTTACAAGAATATTTTGTTAGTTGTAATATCAGACCAAAAATAACTGTCTTCAGTGACCTTTCGATACCTGTGGAAGAATAAACACAGCAGATGCACGTTTTATGAAGATTAGCTGTCTGTATGAGGAGATTAATTTTGATGGGATACTAGTCTTGACATATGTCTGTTTATTCCTTTACTTGTGGTTGCATGCTTTTAAGAAACTTGTATGCTGCTGCCCATGTTTTTCATTATAATAGAGTTGTGTTCAAGAGTTGTGCTGTCTGTACTATTTGGTTAAGTCTAAGCAGTGGACATGGCATAGACTCATAGGCATGAGTTTCGAGGCTCATCTTCTGTGTAACTGGGCCAAATATATAGAGGAAATCCAGCTCATTAATATGTTACCATTGTGTGTAAATTCAGGATGTTACATGACCTTAACTGAAACTCTCTTTATGGGGGAAAAGACCCTTCCAACGCCTAATGTTTAATTTAAATGTGGTATTTGATTAGGAATATTGTTCTATCCAGTTCTAAACTGCCCTGTGCTCAGCATTGCTGGTCATATTTGACTGTTGCTAGTATAGAAATGCAGTGTGCCATTTTGTAATAACTGAAGTGTCCGGTGTTTCTTTTTAAACTTCAAGATAATCAAAACACAGGTTGCTTTCTTCCCAGATAATTGCTTTGAAAAAACCTTCTGTGTTAAATTCTGACTTTTTACCTTTTTTTACTGCTGTCTGAAGTTAATAAAATTTTCCAGGATTTTGATTTTTTTCATTGTGATTATATCTATTACTTTGTCATTTCTTTCAGCTAGTTTCATTCACTGAAGGCAGTTTTGTTTTAGGGATGTTCAAGTCAAATGTGAAAAAAAATTCAAGCACCACTTGGCTTACAATGGGAATTTTGGGTGGCAAAATGAAGCAAGAAAAAACCCATACCCCCAATGAAGCAAGAAAAACCCCCTGACTCTTAAACAGTAATTTCAGCCAAGTTGAATATTGAATTACGTGGTTGCATATGCTTTTCAGAANCATTTGGATAACCAGTAATTTATTTTTGAGAACAGATCTTCATCTTCAGGTTGTGTAATTGAAAGTGGTGGTTTAAGCCCTGTTCTGCTTTTCACCATGGGAAACAGTGGAACTTAGCAGAAATTTGTGCAGTGTGGCTTTGTTTGAATAGTAGCCTGTGGGATGGTAGAGAGACACTTCAAGTAATTTGGGCAGCTGGAGAATCCCAGGTAGGTGTAATGCCTTAGATGAAATAAAAAGTAATAGGAGACCAAGAAGAGCAGGTGGGAAGAGATTCCAGCGTATAGTGGCATATATGTTGGGAAAGGCTGGTAATCATCCTTTGGGACTTAAGCTTTTAGTTTTGTCTTGCTTTGTCACCTCAGAGCTTCAGAGATGTCACTAATGCAGTACAGTTATGTAGGAAATACAGGATTACATAGCTGAATAGTGATGTCCTTCATGGTTGTCTTGGTGGGTAACTGCCTTTCCTCCTGGCAGGAGAAAGCTGTTATGTTGCAACTTTCCCTGAACCTATTGAATAGGTCTATAGATCGGGTTGGTCTGCACATTTGCACTTGGTCTGGTACTTCCGGAAATGCTGGATTTACTGCCTGTGCAAATAAGGTGTGCCTGTAGTTCTTCATCTGTCTGTGGATCTCAGGAAAGAATAGTCAGTCCTAGTTTGTTCTAGCGGCCAGCTTTGAAGACCTCTCCTGAGATCTGATCCACATGATCAGTAGAATGAGCTATTTTGTTTAAATTGGAATAGTGCTTAACAATAATATGTATTTCAATGTACAGGTGATTAAGAAGTGTTACCTAGATTGAAAATGCAGCATAGGTTTTCCAGAGAGTATTCTAATACAGATTTATTTTTAGTTTCAGTACAAAACGGTTCGATTCATCAAAAGGATGCAGTAAATGATGATGATTTTGAGCCATATCTAAGTAGTCAGACAAATCAGGTAAGTGAACATTGGTTACAGCCTTGAAGTTAACTTTGACGTTCAGCTGATTTCCAGGCTTAATTTTTGGGTATTTCTTACCATTACTGACTTGCCTGAATATACATAGAAATGCAATTTTTTATCATATTTTTTTCTCATCATATGATATCTTAAGCAGATGAAGTATTCTTAGGAGTTCTGGAAAAGCTTCAGTTAAAAAGCATGCTTTGATGTCTCTTGCTCTTGTGCTTCTGCTCTAGCTTCAGAAAGATGCAGTTACAAGAAATTTGAGCTAAAAAACAAACCCCAAACATTACATTTAAAACAAAATCATCATTTTGGATGCAGTCCAAAACAACAGTTTTATTGGCTCTGAGAATATATTAACTGCTTGGACATGATTTCCTTTAAAGGTGGTAGAAGTAGGTCACAGCTGATGGCATAATAGATGGAAGCTTAATATCGCTACAGCTTGGTACAACTCTTCTGCCAAGAAGCTAATGCCTCGACTTCCAGAGCTGTGGATTGCCTCTGTAGTTGAAAGTTAATAGGAGTTATGTTAAGTTTGTAAACTGGAGTGATCTTGAGAGAGAGAGAGGATGTGCAAGTTATTAAAAGACTTAAGAATTTTGCTTGCCTTCACTTTTTTTTCCCCAATAATAGAACATTGAGGAAGCATCATCTAGAGGATGATATGTACAATTTTTTCCTACAAAACAACATCATAAATCATATGGGGGTAGTCCTTCAAATGTCTCAAAAAGTAAATTGTGATTTCCCAGGAGTCTATCTGGTGTAGTACTGATTTAATGCCCATTCTCCATAGCATGGATATTGTACCTTTTCTTTGTTGCTACGCCTGAAGCAAACAGGCATCCTTGCATCTATTTCACTGTAATACTTTGTTCGAGTCTTCAATTAGAAGTGAGAAATATGACAAAATCCAAGAATACCACAACTTTAAATCATAGTTGCAGCTATTTTTCTTTAGTTATGAAGGTACAGTTATGACTTGTTTTAGAGTAGCTTGTTATTTTCTTGATACTGTTGGCATGGAGGCATTTTAAACCTAGCATAGTAGCTAAAATTGGGGATGATGTTCCAGAAAAAAAGGGGGCCCTTTAATGCTTTGAGAAGTTCTCTTGAAGAAATGGCCATATCTGACAAATACCTCACTCATCTTTTGCAATGTGAGGAATGGTAGAAGTTATAAATACATTCATATAACCCTTAAAAATGTTTTGGATTGTATTACAGTCATTTTTCCCCTGAGCATAATTGTCAGTATTGTTGATTTTTCAAATTTTGTTTTCTTGCAGAGTAACAGCTATCCACCAATGTCAGACCCATATATGCCTAGCTATTATGCTCCATCCATTGGATTTCCATACTCTTTAGGTGAAGCAGCATGGTCAACTGCAGGTGACCCTCCAATGCCATATTTGACCACTTATGGACAGATGAGCAATGGTGAACACCATTACATACCTGATGGTGTATTTAGTCAACCCGGGGCATTAGGAAATACCCCTCCATTTCTTGGGCAGCATGGATTTAATTTTTTTCCTGGGAATGCAGACTTCTCTACGTGGGGGACAAGTGGATCTCAGGGACAATCAACGCAAAGCTCTGCTTACAGCAGCAGCTATGGCTATCCACCTAGTTCTCTTGGGAGAGCCATAGCAGATGGACAGGCTGGATTTGGCAGTGATACGCTGAGCAAGGTGCCTGGGATTAGCAGCATTGAGCAAGGCATGACTGGACTGAAAATTGGTGGAGATATGACGGCTGCTGTAACAAAAACTGTAGGTTCAGCTCTGAGCAGTACAGGTATGACAAGCATCGCAGCTAACAGCGTGCCCCCAGTTAGCAGTTCAGCACCTAAACCAACCTCATGGGCTGCAATTGCAAGGAAACCTGCTAAACCTCAGCCGAAACTCAAGCCTAAAGGTAATGTGGGCATTGGGGGCCCTGCTGTACCGCCACCACCTATAAAACACAACATGAATATTGGAACTTGGGATGACAAAGGGTCAGTGGTAAAAGCGCCCCCAGCTCAACCAGTACTGCCTCCTCAGACTATTATCCAGCAGCCTCAGCCATTAATTCAACCACCACCACTGGTGCAAAGCCAACTGCCTCAACAGCAGCCTCAGCCACAGCAACCACAACAGCAACAAGGACCTCAGCAGCAGGCCCAGCCTCACCAGTTGCAGCAGCAACAGCTGCAAAACCGCTGGGTAGCTCCTCGTAATAGGGGTGTGGGCTTCAGCCAGAACAATGGAGCTGGTAGCGAGAACTTTGGTTTAGGTGTTGTATCCGTCAGCTCCTCACCTTCTGGTGTGGAAGTGCACCCAGTGCTGGAGAAACTAAAGGCCATAAACAACTACAATCCCAAAGACTTCGATTGGAATCTGAAGAATGGACGTGTGTTTATAATCAAAAGTTATTCAGAGGACGATATTCATCGCTCCATTAAGTACTCTATCTGGTGTAGTACTGAGCATGGTAATAAGCGCTTGGATGCTGCTTACCGGTCCCTGAATGGAAAAGGCCCACTCTATTTACTCTTCAGTGTGAATGGCAGTGGACACTTTTGTGGAGTGGCTGAGATGAAGTCTGTTGTGGACTACAATGCATATGCTGGTGTCTGGTCTCAGGATAAGTGGAAGGGGAAGTTTGATGTCAAATGGATCTTTGTCAAAGACGTTCCCAATAACCAACTGCGACACATTCGCTTGGAAAACAATGACAACAAACCGGTTACCAATTCGAGGGACACTCAAGAGGTACCCCTAGAAAAAGCCAAGCAAGTGCTTAAAATAATTGCTACTTTCAAGCATACCACCTCAATCTTTGATGACTTTGCACATTATGAGAAGCGTCAAGAGGAGGAGGAAGCCATGCGTAGGGTAAGAAATCAGTGTCATTGCAGTAGCTCTCTTTTTTTTTCTGTTTTGGAAACCTTGTTTTTCATTCATCTGGAATTTCTGTCTGCAGGTGTTAAATGAGAAAGTGGTACTTTTTATTCAAAGTGTGTACTTGATATAACTGGCTCTTAATGAAAAATTTAAGTTCCTGTAACTTGTTTGTTAGTTCAGCCATCTGTTTAATCACAATACTAAGGTAGGCTTGAATAAGCAGACATCTGACCTGTTCTACTTCTTCAATGCCAGTGAAAACTGAATTGAGTCCATTATCCGTAACTGAAGTCTTCTTGCTTAGATTTTTGCAGTTTCTGGATGTCACAAAAAGGACCAGAAAGTAGAGAAGAAGCATACTTTATTTAACATAACAATTCAATTCAAGTTCTGCTTTAATGAAATGTTAACAGCATGATTAGTGTGAGGAGCAGGTTTTCTCCTTGATTCATTTTATCTTTTGTGGAATTGTGAAACACAGAAGTGATACACTGATGACTTGTATAGTCAAAACAATTTTTTTGACCTTTCTGATAGTGTGATAGTGCATTTCCTAAAAAAAGTAATTTTTAGTTCAATTCTGCAAGGAAGAGTAAATGTGATAACTCTGTAGAGAAACTTCTAGTTTTGGAGGCATTTCAGGAAACATTCCGAGATGTGGGAAAAGCATTTAATTCAAGCAGTTTTATAGTACTTCTCTACTTTTTGTGTATCCTCCCTAATCATAACACTTGTGCTCACCAATGGCCACAATATTTACTTTTCCTATATTTACTTTCTTTTCAGACTTGCCAGTAACTGTAAATGTATGAGTTGTCTCATGGTTAGAAACATTTCAGGAGCTATTTTTACCAGTTAGATGATATGCAAGTATTCAAAAATGGTACAGTTTGTTGCTAATGATCTCTGTTCATCATGTCACACCACTCACTGGGTAAGAACCCCCAAAAGTTTAGGGTTTATGCGAACTACAGGCCTTGAGGCATGTGAAGTTGAGAATTTGTTCACTTGAAGTCGACACATAAAGAAGCTGCGAAGCAGGTGAAATGTTTACTTCTTAGGTTTCTAGTACTGTGGTAGTTTCACCTCTGTTGCTTATTTCTAATCCTTCAGCATGTGTGTTGCATCTCCTGCAGAGCAGTGTCAGGCATACCCCATAGAAATTTTGTAGCTCTGTTGTACAACTCTGCAATAAATTATGTTGAAAGTTTTCTGTTGTTGAGAGGCTAGATAGAGCATCCCAGTTGGGTATTAGGTTTAAAACAAGATTAGGTTTACCCAGTTGGGTATGTGTAATGCCTTTTGGATTTTTTTCCTAAAAAGAAAATGGATTACGCCCTGAATGAGTATCGTTACTTTCATGATATCTAGATGATGGGGTGATGGACTGCTTTCTTAACTAATATTCAATGTAAGGGGCAAACTTTGACTTTTCAGGCTTTGGTACAACTTCATAAAGTGCAGAATCAACAGCCAGACAAGGGAGGTGATTATCCCTCTCTACCCTGTGCTAGTGAAACCTCATCTAGAGTCCTGTGTGCAGTTTTCAGTGCCACAATATAAGAAAGACGTAAAGCTATTAGAGAGCATCCCAAAGGGCCATAAAGATGGTGAAGGGTCTGGAAGGGAAGCTGTGTGAGAAGAACCTGTGGACTCTTGGTTGGTTCAGCCTGGAGGAGACAGAGGAAATCCTCATTGTGGTCTCATGAGGGGAGGTGGAGAGGCAGGCACTGATTTCTTCACTCTTGCGACCAGTGGCAGGTTTCGAGGGAATGGCCTGAAGCTGTATTGAGGAAGATGTAGATCAGATAGAAGCTGATCTACACCCTGAAAAAGAGGGTGGTTGGGCACTGGAACAGGCTCCCCAGAGAAGTGGTCTCAGCTCCAAGCCTGACAGTTCAGGAAGTGTTTGGTTGATACTCTCAGGTAGATGGTACAACTCTTGGGCTGTCCTGCACAGAACCAGGAGCTGGACTTCGGTGATCCTCATGGGCCCTTTCTGGACATTCTGATTCTGTGATTCATTCTAATTTTTGTAATGAATGTGTCAGGAGGACTAAGATTATAACGTATCTCTGTAGCCTTCATACTTCAGTATTTCTAAATTTTTAAAATTGAGATATTTCACAAATAACTGTCTTGCTTCAAAAATATCTCCTTTTTTGAAAAAAAAACTTCACAAACAAGTCATAATTCAGACATGCCCTAGCAACTCAGGAAGTTTGTTTTATTTGTGGTTTTGTTCCCTCAGTAGTAGGTAAAAGCCACAAAATGTGATGAAGAGAAGGACTGTAGATTAGCAGAAGTGTTTCTATGTGTGCTAAACTTAAAATTCAAAGTACTGAGTTCAGCATTTAGAAGGTCTTGAAGTAGGTAACTGTGATGTTGGGTATTTGAGTAATAAAGTAACAGTTCTATAATATTGTCAGAGAAACATACAAGTATCTGTATTATTCAAGTAGTGACCTCTTTGTTTCTTTGTAAATAGTTACCTTTCCCAACACTATTGAGAGAAAACATACTTGTCAAGATAGTAGCCATTGGCTCTTTTACAGCATGGTACAAATTGATTTTAGAACCAATTATGAAAAATTACTTTAGAACTATATAGGTTAGTTGCGATGTGTTCTCTTTGTAGATGGATTTGAGCTGTGCCTTAATCAAATTAATAGACTTAAAATATAGGAAATCCAAATTAAAATAATGCCATCTACTCAGAGTTTATCTTTAGCATTCTTTTATGATTGAATGTTGGTTTTAAATCTGTTTTTTCTTTTATCACACAATTCACAAGCAATCTGTCTTTAAATTGTAAACATGCAATTGTTAGTTCTTATGATACAAGTCTGTAAATGCACCAATTAGTATTATAAGCTCTGGTTTATGGTTAATTGAATAACTCTTTATTACCTAATGCCAGCTTAGCTTTCATGGAGCTATATTTAAATATGTGCACTTCTTTATGTGCACAGTAGAACTGTGTAAATTAAGTTCGTTTTCTTTGACAGCTGTGGCAATCACTTTGTTTCTAGTGTTTTGGTCATGAAAAATATGCTTATAACTGTTAATAAAATATTAAATGCATCAGGCAGCAGTATGTTCCTTGAAATTCAGTTAATATTTTTTTACTGCATAGGTGGTTACAAACTTTCATACAGCGAGCAATCTAAATATCATAAACAGCAAATGATTTAGGGATTTAATTTACTTTATAACTGTTCATCATTACAGCTAATTTATCTTAAAATAATTGGTTGTAAAAGTTTAATTTTAACAACTCAGGGGGACCAATAATTCATTTCCAATATGGCCTAGCAGTATGTTTTATTAAAATATGGCAGTATACTTCTGAAAGTGCAAGGAATAGCCTCTGATAAACGTGAAACTTCAGTAGCTTTGCCATTTGATAAAGGTTACTTGAAAATGACAAGGAGTAGTCTCTTTAAGCATAAATACTAGAACTGTAGTGTCTACCACTGTTTGATGTAACCCTGGTGTGGGTAAGGTGTCTACAGCTGGGCTTGTGCAGTAATCATTCCCTTTCTCTTACAGCTCAGGTTCCAGATTCCTATTTTAAACAGCCAGGTGCTGTGATCTTTTACCAAAGGATCAGTGAAATGAGTGATGCTTTTCATGAGTTGTCTCAGACATACATTGAAATAATCTGGAATTCCATTTGTCTTTAGTTAACTGCCTCTTTGTGGTGTAAATGTGCTGATTTGTATGCATATTATTTAAAAAGATGTTGTATTGTCTTTCAGCAGAAAGCTGTAATATCTAAATGAATGAAACAGATATCTGAAAATATGCCTTTTAAGATGATATAATTATATTTTAGGAAATAAAAGGTATTAAAAAATTATCTGTAGTAGTAGCTTTGCATCTGATCTTCAGTAAGTATATGGGTGAAAATAAAATGTGGCTCTTATTAAAAATGCAGTTGTTGGCATATTACAACTTTCTTGCCCTCAGATGGTGGCTTATTACCTGTTGTCCTAGGACTTCTTTTGGTGCTTTTTGATGGAGAATTCTACTTTTGTAGCATATAGTGGGGGAAAAAGGTCTTGGTTTCATGTAATTGTAGAGTGCTTTAGATGGTTTTCTTAGTGCAATAGTCCAGAAAAGTAATTGAATTTATTAATGAGATAAGATAGAAGAATTTAGTATATATTTGTTTATCTAATTTGCCTTTGGGACTTTTTTTACTTTTCAGGAAGCCTCTAAAAGGCAGATAAAGAAGCATCTAAAATTTTTGCTTTCTTCTGTTGTATTACATTCTTGTAATAGGAATGCTGATATAGCTAGAACTTCTTGACTCTCAAAAGGAGTAATTTTTTCCCCCTTCATTCTGACACCAATGTAACATTTGTTTCTCTGATAATTGGGTCATATCAGACTGCAGTGTTTAGCAGTGTAACTCCTTCCCTTTCTAGGACATTGCTGACATTGTGCTTGATTTGATATTTCTTAAAAATATCTTGAAGGGAGAAAAGATCCATTATGAGTGAACTGTAGCTGCTTCTTCCTCCTCTTAATCCCCAACTATCAATCACTATATTATAATGTCAAAATCAAATATAGATCCATTGACAGATTTTCAGTTAAGGAAAACAGGTGATTGACAAAATTTTTTAATGCAGTTAAATGATACTTGTACTAAACAACTTCTAAAAGTTTGTGTATTTACATCTAAAGGAGGTTTATGTAATAAACATGAAACTGTCTAAAAGAGGGTTATGTAATTACTATCTTCTGAGAAACATGTTCATTTCCTATATGCTTTTGATGAAGTTTCAAGGGACATTATTTTGCAATTTTCTTGAACTTCATATTTATCAAGAGTGTCGTCTTCATAACTGGAAGTAAGAAAGTAGAAACAGGAAACTTTTTCCCTCTCTTGATAGTCGTGAGATTAATATGTACCCCTGGTCAAGGGAGAATATTATTTGGAGCTAGAACAATTTTGAACATATTGCGCCAGAATTTCCTTTCCATGATGGTGTGCTTATTTGCCATGTCTTCATTTGCTTTTGCATCCTTAGTCTTTCAGAAAAACTTGAAAATGTCCTTCATGTTGTTATGTTACAGACACAGGGATATCAAATGTGCCTGTTTTCTGTGCATTTGGTAGAGTCCATTGTTTCTGTTCCAAGGTATAGGTAAGAATTCAGTAGAGGATGGGGATAGGTGTTGTATTGTGGTCTCTTACAGAGTGACCATGTAAGAGTTGGAGCAGTGATGTTGCCTGTGTTTCCCTGGTAATGATGCAAGAGGGAAAGTGCAATATTGGACTGTTGAATAAAAGAGGTGCAGAGGTGCAAAGTAATTAAACTCATAGGCAGTCTAAGTTCATAGCAACACTTGTACGGATCCTGTCATGTTTTTGTTTGTTTGTTTGAAATCCCTACCTGAAAATCAAGCCTACAAAGTCCTTTTTTACAGAGTGGATTCAACTTCTCTTACTCTGGGAGTGAAAAGACCAAATTCTCCTGTAAAATGGGGACCCCTATTGGAAAAGCTAGGAATATCAACCAAATGGTTTACTTCAAAGCCTAAGAGACCAGTCACTTTTTGGAATCTAATACTTTGTTCTTAAATATCAAGGCAACTACCTAAGACAAGACTTCAACCTTGAATTGAGCTGGATCTGTGGCAGTTGTACCTTTTCTAAATGCTATGTCTTTTAAGTTGTGATTTTTAAAGCCAAGGAGACATTCTAAATCTCTTGTTCCAGAGCAGAAGCAGAATCTTAAGTATACACAGATAGCTGTAAAATTTATGAGGAACCTTCTGCTTCCTGCTACATCTCCTCAGATTTCAGTGCTCTATTAAGAACAAACTATCTAGAACAGCGATGCTTTTCCTGCAATTTACAGAGAAGAAATATGCCTGCGTATTTCAAGAAAGTCTCAGCCTATCTGACTCTTCACAGCCTTGCTTCATTGAATCATGCTGCAGATGGGCTAGCTAGCAGAAAGTCAGTGGAGATTTCTGGAAGTAGTTTCCTGGACAAAAATGGGACTTTAAAACATGCAGATCTTGCATGTCTCTTAAAACTGTTCCCATAGATTCAGTTGAACTAGGATTGTTTGTTTTATAACAAAACTGATTTGCTTAAAACTTTGTGTTCTTCTAGCTGAAATGAAACATTACAAAACTTAGCAGATAGGTTGTTTGAGCCCAGTTCTTTGTGAGTTTTTCAGAGGTTTGGTAGTATAGTTAATATGGATGAGTAATTATTGTTTTGTTCTGTACCCTACGGGTTATAGTCAGTTGTAAAAAGTAAATGTAAACTTCCATGGTCACTGCATTTTCATATGAATAGGAAACCAAGATAACGTAAGTTCATTTTTCCTCATGGTAGATTGGAATTTGAGTTACACCTATTCAAAGACTATGAGTGGTGAGGCTTAATGAAAAACTGCCTGAGAAATTCTTCCCCAGTGTATTTTGTAAGTCCTGTAGTGAATGTTATTTCCCTTCCAAGGCTACCATAAATTCCTTAACAGAGCAATTAAATAATGTGTTTTTGTTCCCCATGGACATTTGAGGAAAGCTAACCCAGGTGTCAGAGTCATCTTTCTGCTTTTTTTGCTGGGACAGAGGTAATCATTAAATGCAATTTCTATAGATTTGGTAAGAAGCTATCTCTTGTCAGTCTTCAAAAGCCAATGTTATACTCTGAGTATTGTTAACAAATAATAGTGAGGATCTGGAGGCTTGTTTTTTTATTTTTTTAATCATCTTGCTGAAATGGCTGTAGATAATTAAAGTCTGATATTTCAGTGTATATGATGTTCAGTGCTGAAGCAAAGCACTTGTTACTTGTAGTTAGAATTGGCTGATCCGTCATTAAAAGTACCTGCCTAGGAAGACAGGACTGGAAGGGCTTTTCTGGCTCATGGAGTTCAAGCTTGGTTTCTGCAGAGCCTTTCCTTGCTGTATGTTATCATATGGTGTCTTTAAGTAGTTGGGTTTCTTTCTCCACCTCTGCCTTCTTAATGGTTGTACCCTGTGGAATTTCAGATGGGGATTAACTTCTTGCTGCCTTTATCATTACCATAATAAAATAATACAGTCTGTTTGTGTTCTATGAAAAGTGAGTTTGATCAAATTTAAATTTATTTACCTTTTTACAGTAATTTTTTACATTTTTCCTATAGTAGGAAAATGCACTTACAGGTATGTTTCAGTGACTAAGTAAAATGCCATCAAAACTAGTAGGAAGAATAAATTAATTAGCAGTCTACGTCTTCTGGCTTTTGCAGAGTTTCTTAATATTTATGTGTTTGAGAACCTTATATACAGTCTGTAGTTCAACTGATCTGCAGCATCAGGGTCTCAGATGAGTATTAATTCGTAAAGCTTACTGAGAGAAGGAGCTACTCTGAAGTTGTAAAACCTTATTTGACTTTGTATGTTAACTTTGATTTTTAATTTGTGCCTCGTGGTTTTCATGTTGGGTCAAGGAATAGAAGAAAATCAGTGTTTAGAGAGGGAATGGCTTCTGCGCAGGAAAAATTTCTAGGTTCATTTAAGTCTTCCAGAGAGCCTTCTCATCTATTCCTTCTCTCCCTTCTTCCCAGAATTCCCAGAAGTGCTTCTCAGAGAAATGTATTTAAATATATTTATCTGTTTCTACGGTAGTTGCTGTGTTGAGGAGATGTGCCCTCTTTAGTTGGGAGTTCAAGAGTTAGAAGCTACAAAGGACCAATATTTTACACAGCTGTAAAGTTTCAGTAATCTAGTTTACATTAACAGCCAGTGATATAAATGGAGTAAACAATTTCTGGTATTTTTCACTTTTCTAGTAATCTGCTTTTCATTGTGGTTCTCAAGCACTAAGATCAATGCTTATGCTGTCCTAGCTTTAATTGTACACTGGAGAGAAATAAATTGCAGATTATGGCTGATGCCATTAGTAAATGAGCTTTCATGAACTTTGCTGTGGCTTCTTTTCACCAGCTCTACAGCTGCCTGCTCTGCCTCTGCCAGGTGTTTCTGCCCACGCAGCACAGTTGGCAGAGCCACCGGGTGCGCGCGCCTCGCTTCACAGAATGCAGTCTGACATGTTAGCTTACACTGCAGATGAGCAGGGCTTCTAAGTTGAAGATTTAATCACTGTTTGCAGTAAAGCAGCTTCTGAAGCTGTTGTGCGACTGCTCGCTCTTGGGAGAGGGGCAGAGCAGACAGCTCCAGGCAGGAATGCTTTAAATGTTGCAGTTAAGAGACAGAGGTTTGGCAAAATTGTAGTTGGTTTTGTTTGTTTGTTTTTGTTTGTTTTTGTTTTTGTTTGTTTTGTTTTGTTTTGTTTTTGCAAGTATAGCTGATAGTGCTGGAGGGTGTGTGGGAACCCTGCAGTTGGCCTGTGTAAGTTTGCAACCCTGGATAGCTTCGAAATGGACACCTTGAAATGCTTACACTTGCAACTACTGTAAAAATCAGCCAAAGTCATTCTTTCAGATCTGCCTTCCTGACCTTGAGCTTCAGTTTGTGGGACCTTGGGAAAGAAATATAGCCGAAGACTGTAGTGGCTTCTTGTTAGGCTACGTTTTCATTTACACGTAGACTACTTAAAACGAGGCTTTTTCATTTACCTTCTTAGTGGCAAAGAACTCCCACAGTCAGGGTTGTGTTCCTCTCAGTAGTTTCTTTCAAATCAGATCAGGAAATGTTTTTGTTGCTTTGAATTTTGAAATTTTGTTAGCACAGAGATTTCATTATATCTGAGGATAAATTACATTGCAGCTACTTCTCAGCATGGGATCATTCAATTAATGCTCTGAATTCAGACAACTAAAATTAGGAAGTGAGTCAGCTTTGCAGTTCAGACCAAGTTAATTTCATAGTTTTGTTTGTACTAGATTGGTGCACGTTTCTAAGGCCTAAGCAATTTTTAGGTTCACCTTTACTTGGTTTGTGCAGAAAGTTATTTGCATGTGTGAAATCTGCTTGGCGTATGGTCTGCAGCTGACAGTACCTTTAACCAGCCAATACGTTCCCACATTGTCTTGATTTGAATGGTACTTAATTTCCATGTCCTGTTTATAAACTCCCCCTAAAGCTGGGTAACCTGACCACGGTGAATTCTGTAGTGAAGTTGACCTTTGTCAGGGTACTTAAATATACAGGAGAAAGTTTTCATCCAAGAGCATTGCAAGAGATGTGACAAAAGTTTTGCTTATCTGAATATAAGAAATGAAATTAATTGGGTAAAAAAGAAGTGATTATGCTGGAAACTTGTACTCTGGTGCTGGAAACCTTCTGGAGGTAAAGTCTTCTGTTAGTTTGTTTATAACCACAAAGAAAAACCCGAAAAAATCCAAACAAAACCCAAAATACAAAAAAACCCAGGAAAATTCTTTTTTAAGATAGGAAAAGACAGTGGTCCAGGAGTGTGATCTGACGTGGAGTTGCGGAGGGGATTGGTTTTGAGTGGAATACCACTGCCTGTGTTTTGAGTAAATCAGGTCTTCTGTCTCCCTGTTTTTCAGTACAGAGTGCCAAATGTCACTGATACCAGTATTTGAAGAATGTACTGTTCACTTGCGTTGAAAAATGTCATGCTTGTATGTCTGCTTGAATTATTTAAATATAAATGTGGTAATATGTAATCTTGAGACTACAGGAAAGATGTGCTGATGTTTTGAAGCCTTTTTTTCTCTGTAGAATTCAAAGCAGATGTAAAATTTGCAACACCTTTATTTCATTAAGTGGTAGAAGGTAGTCAGGGTATCATTCCTTTTCTACTTTGAATTTGTATGGACTTAAATACATTTTGAGTTGAGGACTTCACAAAGCATGGTGTTGGACAGTTTATAGTACAGCAGTTTGAAATGCATAGAGTCTTTCTAGGCAGCCTGAGTCAGTGCTTATGAATGTAATACTTGCAAATGAACAGGGAGTGATGATTTTAGTTGTATACAGGTTGTATTTGAAATTGTTATCTGTTTTAATATTGCAGTTTCATAGGCTCCTACTTACTACCTCAGGAGTGTTTTTCAACACTTTGTGTAGCTCTTGCAGTTGAAGTCTGCTAATATTAGAGGAATAATCTGAGATGTGCCTGATCAGGCTATTTTTGCATGCCTTACATGCATAGTGAAGCCTGAGGCCAGTCATCATGGGTTTTCAACCAAGAGTGCATTGTTAAGATATCAGCTTGTATTAATGACTGATATTATCAATCTTAAAAAGCAGTATCTCACTACGAAAATATTAGTTATGTATTTTTGAACTAGGAAAAGTAATTTTCTAGCAGAATAGTGCAAGTATCGCTTTCACTTTAAATATACTGAAATTCTGCTCTAGCAAATTGACTGACTGTCCAGTCTTAGACACGCAGCTGCTGGGACCATGAGCTGCTCATTTTGACCAAGACTGGACTTTATTGTTTTGGTTTTCATCTTGAAGCAACTCGGAGATCTGTCTTGGAAAGGTCTTCATCACCACTAATAACCAGTATAAATACCTTCTTTTTTCAATAGACTGTCTTTTTGGGAGAATCTATGTGGGGTCATATGCTCATTAGCAATTTTCTTAAATAGTTTCTAGCATAAAAAAGTTATGATGTAGTGTTGGTGAGAGTGGTTTTGAAATCATTGTTCAAATGCCTCCTGGGTTATTTTGTTTTCCCTGCTATGCTGTTGTTCCATTTATAATATGGGGAGGTATTTTATACTTTTTATTCTCTTTTAATGGGGATGAGAACCTACCTCTCTTCCACGCAGGTATTCGTATATTTCTTTAATGTGCTCAGTTGTACATACAAAGAAAGGTATTACAGAAAATGGTATTGAAAGATAAGATCTTAGTTTTCTGCTTTGACCAGTGCCTTTTTACAGGCCAGAAGATGTATTATGAAGGCAACAATATATAGTTGGTTGATCAGTTTTTATTCTTTTTCCTAGAGGTAGTCCTAATGCGTAAGTGTGTGTTTATCTTGAGCAAAGTAGAGATAATGGAGGATGGTGATAAAGCACTGAAAGTGTCATTTATTCTGTTAAGCCTGTACTATAGAACACGGATTTGTTAGTCCCTGATAGTTACAGTGCCATTAGTATTTTAGCCTTAAATGCCGAATGTGGCATCTCAGTGCTGTGAGGGCTCTCTGGTTATTCTGATCCTCCCTGTGGCTCA